>JAOEHK010000007.1:1052318-1076053 GCA_025447835.1 Labidoglobus nevermanni
TTGCATTTAATTCAATTCTTAAAAACTTCGAATGCTGGAATTGCTCGCACATTCTGAAGTTATTCTTTCAGTTGTGAGCTAGGCAACTCATTGAACAGTTGTTGAAATTTTCTTCTTGCTCTTTAAGAAAACTGCAGAGAATTCGTGTAAAGTCATTTTACGTTTAATTCAATTCTTAAAAACTTCGAATGCCGGAATTGCTCGTACATTCTGAAGTTATTCTTTCAGTTGTGAGCAAGACAACCCATTGAACAGTTGTTGAAATTTGCTTCTTGCTCTTCGAGAAAACTGCAGAGAATTCGTGTAAAGTCATTATACGTTTAATTCAATTTTCAAATTCTTCGAATGTGAAGTTATTCTTTCAATTGTGAGCTAGGCAACCCATTGAACAATTGTTGAAATTTGCTTCTTGCTCTTCGAGAAAACTGCAGAAAATTCGTGTAAAGTCATTTTGCATTTAATTCAATTCTTAAAAACTTCGAATGCTGGAATTGCTCGCACATTCTGAAGTTATTCTTTCAGTTGTGAGCTAGACAACCCATTGAACAGTTGTTGAAATTTGCTTCTTGCTCTTCGAGAAAACTGCCGAGAATTCGTGTAAAGTCATTTTACGTTTAATTCAATTCTCATAAACTTCGAATGCTGGAATTGCTCGCACATTCTAAAGTTATTCTTTGAGTTGTGAGCTAGGCAACTCATTGAACAATTAGGTTGCTATGGTATTTCTTGTTGCTTATTGGCACCCTCGCGAAAATAGATTGTGAACTCTGGTTGCTTGTGCTGGGGCAAGGCTTCCGACATGCAGCACGATGATATTCGCAGTCGTCCTTGAATTACATTTCGCAGCAAGGAAGTGCTTATTAATAGCAGGCCAATCCTCGCGAATAAATGCAACGTAATGGGCCGTTGGCGGTCAGCCGCGTCTCGGCGGCGCGACGAGACAAGATCTGACATTTCTTGACCACTTTGCGCGCCATCGCTGCCACCCTGGCGTCGACGCCGCAAGACGCCGACGACGAGGACATTCGTGCGTCGATTCTGAGACACTCGGGCGGCCGCTCCCCGCTGGCGGCCGCCTTCTTCTTCCCGTCGCCGCCGTCGTCGGCGACGGGCAGCCCGAAGCCGGGCAGCCCCACGGGTCGCGAGCCCCGATCGCAGCGCGGCTCCCTTTCGCGCTCCTCGCTCGGCAACTGCTCCAGCCCCTCGTTGCTGATGGCGTCGCCGCCGCCAACGCAGCCGGAGCTTCCGCCGCCGCTGCCGCGGACGCTCTCCACCTCAGTGCTGCGCATCAAAGGGCGCACGTCCTTTTGGGACAAGTTCTGGCATGAGCGCACCAAGCGAGATTTGTAAGTAGCGGATTCTGGCACATGGAAAAGTGCAGCCTTTGACGAGACCACAGCATCTGATTTTGATTCACAAAGGATTTTCGTTCACGCTCTATCCTCTTAAGGTGGCATTCTGATTCATCGTGAATTCTGCCTCTGCGTCAATCCTTTTCAAGTTTTAGCACATTCAGATCATTTCTGGCGTGCTATTATCTACAATTGTATTCATTGGCACTTAACACCTCCTCTTCGCTACAATTATAAGATTTAGGGGTGTTAGTCGAAGAAAATCTATTTAGAGATTGCCAGTAAGGTCAAAGGTTTCATTTGGTGACAGAAGAATTGCCCAGGGGGAAGAATGCGACAACTTCAAAGAACGTGAGCAGCAACACGTGCGTTTGTAAATAATACGCGATCAAATATGGTTTATGCATCTACTGTGGATACGTGACTGACAACATGAGGCGTCCTCTGATCTCGTGCCAGGATCAAGGACATCTTTGTGCCAGCATTGCAGTTCTACTGCGCATAATATTTATATTGCACAATGCGTCCTTCATAAATGTGCCAAATAAATGCAGAATCTCATAGGCACTTGAAATCCCACTAGAATCCCAATTGGAATGATCATTATTAAATCGAATGTAACTGCAGCTTTCGATTTTCTGTCTTCGTTTCCTGTTGGAATTGCGACAGTTAAGGTTGAATTAAATAGTGAATTTGTTGGAATATTATCGGTTCATCGGTTTGCAATTTCCCATCGAGGGACTTATCCAATTAATTCTCCAGGATTAGCAGAAATTGATGAATGCGTCAATATTGCTGCAATATTGCACAAGGGAACTGTTCAATAAATTCATCATTTTCCCTCTTCGTATGCATTTATGATACAAGCACTCAGGAGAAGATTGTGACTTCGGTATGACTTTGAACGGAAACGTAATCAAGTTGCAAGGTTCTGCTGGCATGCTCATTGAAACTGTGGCTAAGCTAAGCCCACTAAGCTGCAATGAAAGGGAGTACTAACTCAGTGTTAATGCAGAAACTGCTAATCCCAAGGATCTGCCCCATGTGCCAGCTGCGCATTCAATTAAATCAATTGCAAAGTACTCCTTATTACTCGTCTTTCTGAAACCGCAATAACAAGCAATGTACATCAAGTCCCTTGCCGAGATATCGAGAAACACTGACCAGGTAATGATAGCTAGCAACAACCTCTGGTTATCCGTGGGTTATCCCTGTCTTTATCCATAAAGGCAATCGGAAAGTACAACAAATTCGCATGGATTTAGCTAGATTGTTTTATGTATTGCGACACAATGGCTGCTTGTACATAACCTATCGGTCTTTCCTGGCTCGACCATCGAGATTCCGATTTCCAGCAACGACAACTCTTCCATCACTCGTCTTGCATGAATAACTGCGATTATCTTTGAAGGAAGGTGATTAGAAAGTGAAAAACTAATGGCATACTTAAGAGTTGTAGGAAAAACGATGAGAATGAGTAATTTCGTGCGGTCACTGATGGCGAACGTTTTAATTGCAGCCATGGAGAAGACCTCATTGTCACGCCGTTCGCACAAATCCTCGCCAGTCTACGCAGCGTTCGAAACAATTTTCAAAGTCTTACCAATGTGCCCACCAATAAGTAAACGCATCAATGAATGCAATGGTAATACGTCTGTAATTCAATTGTGTCTTATCACTGCAGGTCTCGACGAGCATCGGGTTCGACAGCAACGAGCACCTCACAGCCGAGAAATTTGAACCCGACCGGTAAGCCGGAAAACCCCCATTGTATTGTAGTCTCCCGCATGAGCATATTATTGCAGATGAAGCGTATATGAAAATGGCAATTGAGACAATGGAGGAACTGGACTGGTGCCTTGACCAGCTGGAGACCATCCAGACGCATCGTTCCGTTTCTGATATGGCTTCATTGAAGGTACGAATGCATTTAGCCATTAAAGCAGCATCTTGATTAATGATCCATGCTCAAGGACACTAGTTGTAAAGCCGATAAAAATTCAGTAGGTTAACCGTGGTTTTACTGGATACGTGACGATCCATTACGCTGCGAGTTCTATACCTATCAATTTGCAGTTTGTAATTTCATAATTGAGACCTTGGCGAGCACGTAATTCCGACGTATCTAAGTTTTCCGCACTTTTCTACCCCATTCTCCAAACATCAATCTAAATTTAGACTGACTTTCAAGGTCTCTATGTCTTTCCTTGTTAAATTTCTGAAATTATCCACTTTTTGCTTCGTATCAACCAAGTTTCCAATATATTTATGCGACAATTTCTAGTTGAAATGCAGAATTAAAGAGAGCTAGTGATATTGGAATTGGAATCATTTGATATTAATATAATTGAAATGATCCATTGGCAATCAGCTGATTGGGTGCACTCCGAAATTGCGTCGTGTTTGAATAATTCTTTTTCTGATTTATCGCAATAGGAATTTATTGATTTCGAAGTAATCTCAATCGGGAAATTGTAAGGTTAAGGAAACGAACAACATTCGCAGCTATTACTATTAATTGGAGCTACTTGACCTAGTTCCCGTTTCCAAATGCGGCGTGGAAAACGCAGAATGAAGTGAAACTGGGAAACGGAGGGTTTTCGAAAAAATTCACGCATTTATTCCTTTGTTCTTTATCGTAATTAAAAAGTTAATGAATTGGAAGCCGAGGCAGCTGAGGGCACTGTTAATTAATACAATTCGTTTAGTCCCTCGAAATTCTCTCCGCGACTAAACGCAGTCGTCCGCATTGTTGTGTCAGGTAATCACAGGTGACTTTGATCTCTGAATAACATTTGCATTTGGAAACTAACGAGTGCACTCAGTAATTAGCTCCAACTCTCTGCAACTCTGCAACTTTAGAACAATAAACATACAGTTAACTACAAATAAATTTGTGTAGAAATGCGCCCAAGGCTGCTGAATCAATTCTATCGGTTTAAGATTAATAAAATAACATCATTGTCCGCTAAAAATACGCGTTTCCTTGAAATTATAACCAAAATTCATGAGCTTTCTGCTAATACTAGTAAATACATGACTGCATCTCAAATTCGCCAAATCCTATTGGAATAATGTCAGCGAATGAATTTTTACGCTTCTGCAATATGAGAAAATTGCGCTTGTAATGCAATTACGTGGAATTTAATAATTGTTGCTAGTTCTTGATTGGATTTGTATCCCAATTTCGTTTAATTTACTTTCATTGATAGAAATTTCAGCAATTTTCACAAAGTTTTCACACTTTTTCGGAACCAAATGAAAGTGTTACTCTAGTTCTTTTAATCTTTTAGTGCAAAATGTCAATTTTTACGAATTGCAAATATTAGAGTAAAGTCCACTTTAATGCAATGTAACCTAAAGATTTGCACCTTTTCAAGGGGCACGTGGCATTAGGGCAGTGATTCTCAACCTTTTTTTGTTGCGGCACATATTTAGCGATTTCAAAATTTGGCGGCACACAAAGAAAAAGATAAAAATTCTTTATTTTCTACAAGACACTGCGTGAATAATTTATGACAAAAATTCTAAATATACGAAATAAACTAATATATACTACTACTAATATATAACTAAACGTTTGTTAAGGGATTATCTACAAGTTAATAATAAAAATATTTTTAATGCGAATTTTGAACTTGATATTTGATAATTTCATTTATATTTGGTCGTAAAAATGACAATGCTACGCTAATATCGTCTTCTACATTTAACAATCTTGATCTTTTTTAGTTTTAATATTGGCTAGTGCTGAAAATCCGAATTCACACAAATAAGATGTGGAAAATTGTAATAATTTATTTAAAGCTTTTTTGGCTATCATTGGATAATCGCATCTGACGTTAATCCAAAATGAATTAATTTATTTAGTAGGATATCTATTCTCGACAATTATATTTGCAAAATTTGGCGGCACACAAAAGTGCCGCGGCACAGTGGTTGAGAATCACTGCATTAGGGTATAGCGACTATATTAGAGATTAGAGAGGGAAAATGTTTTAATTTCTGCAAAGTAATGATAATTCGCGCATTATTACTCATTAACAAATCATTTCTTGAATTAGCGTCATCCCTCTAACGACTCATATATATTTATGCCCTTGTCATTAATTGAAAGTGGTGCACTTTAACATTTATGCATTTGCAAACTTCTCTCTGCTTGTGATGGTAAGAAATTCGATATGTTTTCCATGTGTATTGGAATTTGAGAATAAAGTCCACTTAGAAAATTATTTAATACGCCGTATGATAATAAATTAATTTCATACGACTTTTTTTTATTAAAACATGAAAATTTGCATTGGAAATTGCAAGGAGCGCTAGGAATTGAGAACGCTGCTTACGAAATCGATGAATATTCATTAGAATAGTGAGTGTATACTGGTAAAATTTAATATTTAAATTGGACGTTGCCCCAAATTGCTTATTTTAGTCTTAATTTAAGAGGAATATTGTGGCCATTTCGCGGAAATTTGGAAAGTATATATTTTATAAGCTGGCCCTGAATTGCGGTATCTTTGTAGTCCATCGCACAAGGACTGATTCGTTGATTCGAAAATGTCGAGAAAGAAATGAAAATGTGGCAAATATCAAAATCGACTTGCCTAAATTTCCTTGAATTTAATGTCGTATTTACTAGATTAAGACTTTTCTGACGTGGTCGAGCTTGAAGCACATTTATTAATGGCTCTCAGGATCAATGGAATAGTCATCGATACTCCTCTGAATTAATAATCGCGATTCGAGGAGCTTTGACGAGTAAACAAACAAATGTTAAAGGCGCAAGAACGGGTCAAGGTGTTTCTGCGTCTATCTTTAGAATCTCAAATAAACTAGTTGTTTCTTTTCCGATCTTGAGCTTGAAGAGATTAGAGAATTTGGGACGCGTGTAAGCAGTGGAAAATTAAGTCGATCTGCATTGGAATTGCGGCAATTAGCATGAATCCAATGTATTCTTACAAGTGCTATCGTTATCCGAGCGATATCCGTGCACGTCGAGTTGAAGCCAAACACAAGTATCATAATGCAGTGCATTCCCACTGATAACGGCGTCGTTTATGAAGTGGAGCCCATTCAAAGCGAGCAGTGCTAGCCGACGACTTGCTGGTTCATTGCCGCAATTAATTACAAAATGACAAGATGCGACAACATCGATTCTTGTGCTGCGTTTGCAAGGATGACCGCAGATTGACTGGCGGAATGCAATCGAGGATAAAAGGCTCGCAAGCAATGACACTGCGCTGATAATAACATTCCTATGACGTGCAGCTAATCACTTGCAAAATTAATGAGGTGACAACGATGAAATAACAACGAGCACGAAACGTACACCACGTATAAATTTGATTGGAAACCGTCTCTTTGCGTAAGTGAGTGCCTTTCGTGGCCGACAACACGTTGTCTCTGCTCCACTACGAAATCAGTTGCTTGCTCACCCCTGATCATGTGTAATTTGTGTCGTTGTGTAGGTAAGAAATTAGGCAACCAAATTTGCTTATGACGGTGTTATTCTGGAACAAAATGCGTCTCAAAATTTCACTGTGACGTTAAGAAACTAATTTTGCATTTAGTCATTAATCATGCATTTGCATCCAATATAGTTGTTAAATAAATAATTGGTTCAGGTTTGACAGGCTGACGCAGTTTCCATTTTTCCATTTTAATTAAATGCAATATTATGCAATAGCATTGAATCGTTTGCAAATAAGTACGCATTTTATCGAAACTATTTTAATAATGCTGGCTTTCGTTACACGATACGAAAAACATGGAATTGAAATATCTTCCAGTTACGATTAGCGCACTGTTTTTTGGCGCAAAGCATTAATGAGCTTAGTTTACTCACTATGCAATTGCCCCTAACATCTCGTATCAAGTAATTAGAAATTATGCGATTGTAATTGAATAAATTGCATCGATTGTGAGAAGTGTACGCAGCTCATTTAGGGATTCCTGTTGTTTTCCCCAGAATATTTCAGTAAATACCATTTGCTTATCATTTAAATGAGTTCCATACATTATTGGTTGCCTCATTGTAAACAGCAGCGGATTATGTCCGATAATCAGGCCAATTGTCAATGGGTTTTCATTGAAATTGTGGTTGCCTACATGTCACAAATTTCTCTCGACTTGATTAGTGTTTTGCTTATTGTTTTACCGTTTTTAAGAGATGAGCTGCTTTTGCATTCACTCGAATATTAAACAAATGCAATGACGTCAGCAAATCAGAAATTTCGCTTGCTTTATATTCTTTTGTGAAATTGTCCTTGCCACGATTGCGTAAAACTTTTGCAATTTCTAAACCGCTAATTAACGGAAACAGCTCGATTAACCAATCTATAAACTAACGTGAAACCATGCTCCATTTAAGAAATTCGCTGAATCAAGAATTTGTGCCGCGGAATGTTGCAATATCTGCGCTCGGATGTTGAATGCAAAAAGTAACTTTATTGCAAATATTTATGATTCGCATTTGTCTCAACTGTTGGATTGGATTGATTTCTTTCGGGCTGATGTGTTTACAAGCCGCTGTTTTAATCGCTGACTCGATCCGCCATAAACACTAATTAATCATGATCACGGTTGTGATGAATCAACGATCGGCAATCAATCGATTGGAATGCGAGCGAGTCGATCGAATTGTGAGCACAATAGCGCAATTGTGCTGCAGATGAATGTCTTGACGCTGAGACATCAACGCGCTGCCACTCTTTGGCTGGCTGGCTTGATGACGCAAATTGTATTCTCGTTTTTTACGGCTGCAATTAACGCATGCAGTTGTTCATCGTGCACGCGAAAAACACGCAATAAATTGTGCGTAAAATTGCAGACGCTGCTCGCAGGCGCAAGAAAAGGCGGTGTGCAGCACATTAATGAGACTGTTAAATTGGTGCTAAACAGTGCGCAGTTGCACAGCGACAAAGAAACAATGCACTTTCTCGCATGCATCCTCATGATTATTCATCAGGTCTCGACTCGCCCGAATACCTGCTTTATTTGCCGTATTTAATTGCCAGCAACCACATTCGCGCACGCTGCTTTCCGATATTCATGCCAACGCATTGATGCAATTATCTCAATTAAAAATACCACTGAAATCGATACATTTCCATCCAATTTGCGCGCAATTAAAAGTTGCGTCTCATCTGCATTGCTTCTACATTCATTCGTAAGTTAAGAAGTCAAGTCCAACACTAACAAGATTGCCATTCGTCCGAGATAAAATGATGCGATTTCAACATGAAAGTGGAACGTTGTCATCTTTTATTTGTTCTATATTATAGTTTATTACGCCGCGCTTGGCGTACAATGAAATTGCTTCAAGTCACTCCGAGAGATATTTCAAAAGCAGATGAAATCAAGTTTCAGTTGAAGAATTGCTGAAGTTGACTTAAAACTGGCATTTCCAATCGCCAATTCAATCCAAAGTGCAAGAAGATTGTGCAACAATTTCAATATCTAATAATGCGATATTGGGAATGTTCTGAATTTGCGATTGTTGCCGAAACAACTTTCTTTGCCATCGCGCATAGCAAACAATTCACAGCTTTTTTTCGCTTCTCCATTGCTGTTTTCTAGAATACTTAACATTTCACTCGTTTGTAATCATCGCATTCCTCGAATTACTTCAACTTTGGCTTCATTAAATTTCGGATTCATAGAAAACCACTTTAGATGACTACTTGCCAACTTGTGATGTTCTTGGAATTTGCTTTTGAAATAGATTTTCGCCAGAGTGGATCTGAGAGATCTTTGTGTGGTTGTAATCTTTTCAAGAAGCGCTTATTTATTATCCGGCGAGAATGAATCATATGAAAACGCCGTGTGATTCAATTTTCCACTCTCCGGACCATTAATACTTAATACTTATTTATAAAACTGGAGGAAGGGGCAGTTCGGGGGGGCGGTTACGAATTGCGTTTCGAGCGGTCTGGAAAAGCGGCGCGGAGATTTCCTCGGAAAATGGACTTGAACGTGACTCAGCGCGACATCTGAGACGACATCAAGCCGCATTCATTGTCCTGCTGCGAAACGGTGTCACACAGCGCATTAGCCGGTGACGAGTATACTCGTCGTGATCACGTACGTGACAGGACGAATGTATGCCGGCACCCCTGCCGCCCTGGCCCCCCACGAATTGACTCTATTTAAGTGTATCGCGTGCCTGCGCAACCATCAGTCCAGTGCGAGCGTCAAGGCAACAGGATTCAGAGTCCTGTGGGTGCACTTTAGTTAATTGCGAATTAGTTTGCATCCGCCGGACACTCCGGCCGCACCATAAGATGCTTACGAATGATCAAAGTGTCGCCCTGAAAAGGGAAGACGTTTCGCGAATTCCACCGTCTGCGGAAAGATTTCTGGAGTGCGTGCCCTGGCTCAATATCATGGCAGACATCGCAATCACAGCTGCTTTGGCTGAAATTAAGGTATTTTCATTCGAGCCCATGCTGGAAAATGTTTCATTTAAATAGTTGATGAAATTGTTGCCCTCGCGATATTTTAATTAATAAATTCAAGTTGGCAATTTTACGCTGTGGTTCAATTGCATTGAATCACGGGCTCGCTCACGGCAGTTTCCGTTGTTTGCTTAAAAATTAATAGAAGCGAATTATTCAGTTTGATGCTGACCTTAATATGGTGGTGCGCATTTGCCGCCGGTATTTGTGGTTGCATACGATCAATAGAAAATTGAATTAAAATTGCGTGAGCAATTTTCCACTTGTACAGCCAATCAGCTTTGTCTAGCAGCATTTCCTACTATTCCAAGGATTGTTATTGCTTGCGTGCTGCTGTGCTCGCAGCGTTATCAGTTTATCGATATGTAGTTTTGCTTACTTTGGATTCGCCGCGCGCGGAATAAGCAACTGGGTACTGGCGATTAAGACTAATTGCAGACAGACAAGCCAAATAGAGCGGTTTCAAGTCCACCAAACGGTGCAATAATTGATGACGATTTGCGATAAATTGATGCAAATGTGTAGAAGAGAATTGATTTAGCATCAATTATTAGCAAATGCCGAATGTTACAGTCGCCAATGTGCTAATTAAACTTTATACTTCGCAACAATTCAAACTCGATAGAAACTGTCGTCATCCAGTGGAATTTTCCGAATTTGCCTTTTCCTTCCTCTCGTCGGTCCCGGTTATGGAAACTGCTGTTTAACAATTGCAAATAAATATCAACTTGTTGCTAAGTGGATAGTTTGCGATTGTTGTTTGCACAACGATTTCAACTACTAGTTGCTATTGTCTGAGCCTGCTTTGTCCTACCCTGCGGGGATGACTAATGGGGATGACGTGACTAATGCACTATGGATTGTTTCAGTTCAAACGCATGCTGAACAAGGAGCTGTCGCACTTTTCCGAATCGAGTAAATCGGGCAATCAGATCTCCGAGTACATCTGCTCGACCTTTCTGGGTGAGTGTGAGCGTGTGATGAGCCGGTGCGCAGTGCGCAGCGGAGACCTAACCGAAACGAAACTTCCGGCTCGCAGACAAGCAGCAGGAGTTGGACATCCCGTCGCTGCGCATCGACGAGGACAGCGATGCGGTGTCGAAGGCAGCGCCGCGCCGGGAGCGGCCGCGCGGCGCCCACTCGACGATGTCGCAGATCTCGGGGGTGAACCGCAAGCCGCTCTGCCACACCAACTCCTTCACCGGCGAGAAACTGCCGCTGCACGGCGTCGAGACGCCGCACGAGGACGAGCTGGGCAAGAGCCTGCTGGAGATCGAGCGCTGGGGCGTGGACATCTTCCGCGTGGGCGAGCTGAGCAACGGGCGGCCGCTCACGTGCGTCGCGTACACGACGTTCTCAGCGCGCGACCTCCTCAAGCAGATGCTCATCCAGCCGAAGACGTTCGTCACGTTCGTGATGACGCTGGAGGACCACTACGTGAAGGACAACCCCTTCCACAACTCGCTGCACGCCGCCGACGTGACGCAGAGCACGCACGTGCTGCTCAACACGCCGGCCCTCGAGTCCGTCTTCACGCCGCTGGAGATCACCGCCGCCCTGTTCGCCGCGTGCGTGCACGACGTCGACCACCCGGGCCTCACCAACCAGTTCCTCATCAACTCCAGCTCGGAGCTGGCGCTGATGTACAACGACGAGAGCGTTCTCGAGAACCACCACCTCGCCGTCGCCTTCAAGCTGCTCTCGAACGACGGCTGCGACATCTTCGCCAACCTCAGCCGCAAGCAGCGCCAGACGCTGCGCAAGATGGTCATCGACATGGTGCTCAGCACCGACATGAGCAAGCACATGAGCCTGCTGGCCGACCTCAAGACGATGGTGGAGACGAAGAAGGTGGCCGGCTCCGGCGTGCTGCTGCTGGACAACTACACCGACCGCATCCAGGTGCTCGAGAACCTCGTGCACTGCGCCGACCTGAGCAACCCCACCAAGCCGCTGGCGCTCTACCGCCGCTGGGTGGAGCTGCTCATGGAGGAGTTCTTCCAGCAGGGCGACCGCGAGCGCGAGGCCAAGATGGACATCAGCCCGATGTGCGACCGCCACTCGGCCACCATCGAGAAGTCGCAGGTCGGCTTCATCGACTACATCGTGCACCCGCTGTGGGAGACGTGGGCCGACCTCGTGCACCCGGACGCGCAGGACATCCTCGACACGCTCGAGGAGAACCGCGACTGGTATCAGAGCATGATACCGCCAAGCCCGCCGGCGGAGGAGGCGCCCGACCCACAGAAACCCGGCATCCGGTTCCAGGTGACCGTCGAGGAGGGCGAGGAGGCTCCGATGTGACGGAGGATGCTGGGCCTCTGTAGGAAGCTGACCGATAAGGTCAAGCAGCAGTGGTGGCGAGTGCGGCAGTAGGGCGCAGGCGCCCCGCATCGCCACCCCGCGCTGGCGCGGCCTTTTGTTAAACAATTACTATTACTACTACACTTATGCTTGACTGAATCTCGCGTCCCGAGCATCCCCCTCGATTGCCCCCTAGCCCCATTGTTCTGGCAAACGCCCGCTAGCTACGACTTTCTCTTTCTGTTCTAATCCATGCCTTTTCTTTTCCCTAGACGGCGTCCCGTGCTCAGTACTGAACATCTGTATATAATTCACATGCTGTTGGTGTATAATACTCAGCCCATGTATGTATAGATACTATGTGTCATGTCAGCTATGTTATACAAGTAAAGCTCTCTCCATTTTACAGCGATGAAGTTTTTTTTCATCCGTACCCAGAAATTCAATCGAAAATGCAATAGACAAGGATGTAAAACATATCAAGGAAATCTGATATTATACGAGTTCATCCTTTCCTCTTTGCTCCTTTCTTTTAAGCAGGAAAAGTTGGAAAATAAGTAGGGTTTGAGCTTATAAATCAAGAACCACGTTCTTCCATTTGCGAATTATTCAATATTCTCGATAAGCTATTACTCTATCTACCAAAATAGAAAAATTGGGTTTCAACTCTGGAGACAATTTCATTTTAAGTGGAATATAATATTCAAAATTCCTGGTAACAATGATTATAGCAAGAAAAGCATGTTTGTTTTGTCTGTAAGAAGTTTACCGAGAAAGTAAATTATGACTATAGAGCCCTCAATCATATTGAGCATAAAATCTACATAACTCTAGATAACATTCAAAAAAGTCCTGAATAATATTTCAAAACAGCTGATTATACCAAAATATAACCTCGGCGTAATGTAATTTCTACAAAGCTAGGATTATTTATAAAATGGAATTTCCAATGCAATTGCAAGATTTATCAAATGTTGTAACAATGGCTGTTGCACTAGACAGGGCGCAATCAACACATTCAATTCAAATTCAAGAAGCAACCGCCGATGAAGAATCGTATCAGGTAAATTCCTTAATATTACAGATATCTCAATTTTATCAGCATATTTTAGATAATTAATTTGGAAACAGCATCTATAACGACAGAAGAAAATGAAAATGGACCAAAAATAGCTGAGAAATGTGAAGCTGATAATGAGTGCGTAACAGAGCTAAATAATTCACAACACGCATTGGAAATTGCCATTATTTTTGATTCCAGGCCAGTTGATTTGTCGCAGCCTTCGAAAGAAGGCAAGAAAATTGAAAAAGTATATTCTTGCGTGATGTGCAGTATGACATTCACCACATTTAGGCAATACAGCCTCCACATGAAAATCCATCAGCAACCAAAGAAATATTCCTGCACTTTGTGCGGCGAAGGGTTTAATAAAGAGGATAATTTCAAAATTCATGTAGCTTTGCATGGGAAGACACCACCCATTTGTCCAATTTGCGCAAAAACATTTAAGCGAGGTGCTAGTCTTAAATCGCATATGAAGCTGCATCTCGTCGAAGAAGTTTTCGTCTGCTCGTACTGCGAAATGGAGTTTGACAAAGAATGCGAGCTGAATAAGCATGTGGAATCTCACGAAGGGGAAATGATTGGACTAACGGAGAGCGAATTCTCACATAATTGCAAATACTGCAATTACATGTTCAATGATATCAATAAATATAAAGAGCATATTGGGCTACACATTCTGGTAACTCTACCACTTAGTGCTGACCTGCTCAATGAAATTTTCTAATTATTTAGGCGCGAAGAATAGTGAACCCTGAACGCAGAAAGTTCAAATCAAATCAAAAAACATATCGTTTTCAATGCAATTTGGATGGTTGCACCAAAAGTTTCCCGAAGAAATGTCTTTTGGAGAGGCATGTGCGAATACATACAGGAGAGAAACCATTTATGGTAAGTTTTACATCCAGTGTTTAAATTGACACTAATTCATTTGATTCGATGCCGAAAGTGCGACATTTGCAATCGGCGTTTCACGCAAAAATCTACCTTAAACAACCACCTGAATCTCCACGAAGGTAAGAAAAGGTACAAGTGCATGCTCTGTCCAGCGGAATTCATTCAACGGGGGAATCTGGTGCATCATTTGAGGAAGACGCACACAGCAATTTCACCTAGCGAGAAAATGTTCGCGTGTTCGCATTGTACTTGCGTTTTCAAGAATATTTCTTCGCTTAACGGTCATATTACTAGACTACATTCAACTTGCTCGCCAGGAGATGATCCGGATATTAACCGGGTGATGGAGCAACTAAAAGAGCTCGGCAGGCATATTAAGGCAAGACAATCTGCGCCAAACGAGCAACAAATTGTCAATCTTAACACATCCGATCGCAATGCAAATGCCTGCAATAGCCAATATGATGATGGCACTACGGAACCATCAGTGATTTCTTTTGTCAAAATCGCCGATCGAAGCATTGACGGGGAATTTCGAAATTTTTTAATCAAACAACGCGTCACGGGAAATAATAGATGGTATATTTGTTCGCACTGCGCGAAGGAATTTTATAAGCCTTCAGACTTAATTCGGCATTTAAGGATACATACAAAGGAAAGACCATTCAAGGTGAAATAAATAAATGTCCTTTCTTCATATTTAAGTAATTGAAAACATTCAAATTTCAGTGTTCAAAATGCGATACAAGATTCACACAAAAATCATCACTTAAATATCACATGACAATACACACGCGAAACGAAGTCGAATGCCCAATTTGTAAAATATATTACGGCTCGCCATATCTATTGAATGAACATATGAAGTGAGTGCAGTTGACTCAAGTTAAATACAATTATTTTGCGTGTATTCTATTTCGCAGGATTCACAAACTAGCTAAGAATCAAACATATAAATGTTCACGCTGTTTCAAGAAATTTGATTCGTTGCTTGAAGCTAGCGTACACATAAAGGCACATCTGCTATCCACATTTAATACAACCGTATCAACTGAACTAGAAATGCCTGCTCTAGTTCCTATCAGCGATCTAAATGAGAACGAGACAAATATTGCAAAAGCAATCAATGCGCCGTTTGCCATTGAAAGATCGCACAAGTGCAATGTTTGCAATGCTTCCTTCACCAGAAATATGCACTTAAAGCGACACTTATCAAAGCATGATCAAAGACGGAACTTTTCCTGTTCTATTTGCTCAAAGTATGGCATAAATTTGAAGAAATATTTGCACATGTTGACCTAATACGCATTATTTAATTTCCAAGGAAATATCATTCACAAACGCTGCTTAGGGAACACGTAAATAATCATAACAGGGACTTTACATGCATTCAGTGCGATAAGGAATTTCCCAATCAATCTCGATTAAGACGACATGAAGCTACTCATCTGTCATTATTGCTTTATGCTTGCCGATATTGCAAGAAGAGATTTAAGAAGAAGGAATATCGCGAGAAACACTTGAAACGGCACGGAATACGATCATCTAAAAATGTAAATGATAATTACTGTCATATAATTATAAACTGAATATTATTTTCTACTTAAAGGCAGCAAAGAATGTAGAAACAATTAAGTTTATCATAGCCAATGAAGAGTTGGAAAGTAGCGCGCCAAGTGACATTAAGGGACACGAAGCTATAATTTTGAAAACTGATCCAGAAATCGAAGAACATGAATACGAAAAATTAGCTCACTTGATTCAAAATGTGCGTATAGAAACCCAAAGTGAAAACAATGTTTCAGCAAAGAATAAAACTGTTTTAACAGATGACGAATAACGAAACATTTGTTTCGCCACATGTGCTAAGGGATATGCATCTAAATGATTTAACGGCGCTGTATTACAATATCCAGGATATTGAAGTGGTAGAAGACACCAATGACATGATTCCCGAACCGCAAATGGATGACCAAGATGCAATTGATGATCAATTGCAACTTACATGCGAAGACAAGCAAATGGATGAAAAAGTTGATGATATCGCAGTTAGCATTAATTTAATAGACAATGAAGCATGCAATCGGTATTTTCCTGACGCGCACATTAAATCCGCCGAAGGAAGTAAAATAACAATATCGGAATTGAAGAGCAATGAAAGAATGAGAAAAGATAGCAATTGTAATGAAAGTTTTAGTATTCTGCAGGAGCTGCTCTTACGACCGTTGAATTGTGCGAATAAAGGCGAAAAAAAAGATGTGCGGATGGGTAATGATGGCCAGGAGAATAACATTGGGGACCTGAGCGAAATCAAAGTTCTCTTCGAATGTTCCGAATGCGAGAAGGTGTTTAATGGCCAAGCTGGTCTTAACCGACATAACTCGGTAATGCACAAAGATCCCGAGCGACGTACGTGTTCGTATTGTTTGAAAGAATTCAAAAAGAAATCTGATTTGGTAAGATGAGAAAGTTCCTAATTGGAAAATTGCATTTTTCATTGTTTCTGTTCAGGAGCGCCACGTTCGGATACATACGGGCGAAAAGCCATTTGCATGCAATAAATGTGATGCGCGATTTACAATCAAATCCACGCTGAAAACGCATCTGCGAACGCATGACCCTAATGAAGCGAAAACGACGCAATGTAAAGTGTGCAATCGCTTCTTCAGCTGCGCATCGAGCCTCAAAACGCACATGCAGACTCATAGCGACAAAGATCGCTTTGCGTGCGAGATTTGCCATAAGACATTCAAACTCAATCATCATTTGACTGGGCATATGAAATCGCATTCGAACGTATCCCGCCCTCAGAAACTTAATACGATTAACATGCTCAAGTCGATTGCCTTTGATTCTGTGCCGAAAAGCGGGCCAGATCTTAAAGATGCTCCGAATGCGCTCGCCACGGAATTGGAAGTGGATCGCCCGAACGAAGATATGGCAGCAGATAATCTATTTACATTCATGGAGAGTTTTGATCCGTCGACAATAGTCACATTCAAAATCGAAGGCTCGGGGGTATTCATTGATGATGTGGATGTCAGCGACACAAACGTAATTATAGAGGGTCAACATGAATATTTAAGCGATAGTGTTGATTACTTAGTGCAAGACGATGATTCGAAACTGGGATCTGAATCATCGAAAGACAAGAAATTTCAATGCGATATTTGCCTCAACTTTTACACCAACAAATCAGTGCTAAATAGGCACCGGAAAACTCTGCACGGGGAACACAAATGTTCGAATTGTTGCAAGGCATTTACCTCAATGCAATTGTTGGAAAGCCATTACAGCTCACATTATGGTCATCGACCACATAGTTGCAATTTGTGTAATAATAGTTTCACAACGGAAGCCAATCTCAAAGTGCACTTAAAACGGTAATATTTATGCACCCGGTGGCTAATTGATTGCTAATTAGAGCTTTGTTTCAGAATGCATCCAATTGAGAATGCTGCAGTCGAGTTATGATATTAAATGATGCGAAGATTCCCCACATTTCTATTTACTTCCTATAAGTATTCATTTGCCTCTAGTTGTCAACAATTGTTTACATTATAAATCCAATTGGATATTGAAACAACCCAGTATTGTTTGCAATAGAAAATACAGAGCAATTGCATGAATTACAAAATTAACGACAGAAATGTGTTCTTACTATAGACATGCAGTTTTGATTTCCGACAAAATATGTTTATCTAAATGTCATTATTGAGTTGAAATTGAATAGAAATGCATAAAAATGGATCACGAAATTAATTACACGGGCAAACCGCCTTTATACTATGCTCCATTTGAGGTGGCTTTGCATAATCAGCCTGACAACTGCTGGGTGTCTCTTCTTGGCAAAGTTCTCGATATCACAAGCTTGATAGCCGCTTATCGCAATGACGTTCGGTCGAAGCCTCTGATTGCGTTCGCGGGCAAAGACATAAGCGATTGGTTCGACGCGAAAAGCAACGATATTCGAATGCACATTCACCCAGTGACCGGATGCCACGTCCCTTATATCCCGCATGGAATTATCCCCGATGTGGATGTGCAAGTGCCGGCCGAGCGCTGGCGGCCAGCTGAACACGCTCCCTGGTGGAATGATCCGGCTATGCAAATTGGCAAACTAACGAAACGGGTGCGCCCCATCCGAATTATTAATCCCGCTTTTGGACTCGAAACGCATCTGAATGTGTGTTCGGAGGATACCATCCTTCGCATCAAGGAGAGATATTCCACTTTCAATTCGAATTGCAACGAGTATATCTGGAAATTTGGTAACACTCCGCTCTTCGATGACAAAACATTGGAGCAGAACGGAGTCTTGGATGAACGGGATCATATGGCCAGTGTCGGCATGGATCCGAATTTTTATATACCAGCTGTAATGATTTACTTCTGCGATGAGTTGAAGTGGGTAGACGCTTCAAGTAGTGATGAGGAAGACGATCAATATGGGAATCATTATCTCAAGAAACTATGCGCCATGGAAGATAAGTAACGCAATTTCAAAGTATATACCATTATAAGAATTTTCCGAAAATATAAGAAAGTAAGAGAGTAAATATATGATCTATGACCTCAAGATGTGTGATTTGTCATTACAACGAGCGGAAACATGATAAAGAGTGATAAAGGCATTGCATTCTAACGAATAACTGACTTGCACTCATGTCAATCGAATAAAGCAAACTTGAAATCTACAAGAACAAGATATCCTCGTTTGCCTTCGTTTAGCATGTGAAACGTGAGCTTTTATCAAGCTCGCGCCGCATTCAAGTGGGTTTTCGGCGACTTGGCGCATCGTCAATGCCTGTAAGTGAATTACACTTGTTTTTTACGTTGCGTTTTCTTTTCACACGAAATGATAATGTTCTTATTTCCTGCCGGCTGTTGGCAATCGTCTCGCATCGCTGCTTCACTGGTAGCCAACTCGTTCGAGTTGTGCTGGCGGTGAAGAACACAATCGGAAGATTGTTTTCTAGCCCTGTCTTTAAACTATTGTTAAACCAAAGCACAAGACGTTGTCCGTGGAAACAATACGAGGGGACACATTCAGCAAATTCCATTCTCACACTAATTTTCTAACAATTGAAAAGCGCGGCAACTTATATTTTCACATTACAATTAATTTGCATTCGCGGACATCCTTTGTTTGCTTAAAAGTGGCCCTTTAATGAATTTCCTTCCATTACTGCATATTTTCGTGATGTTTGTATAGTCAATGAAAATGAAATAGAAAGAGCAAGGCAGACTGAACTGAAGAGAACAGTTTCTGATAGCACCTGGCATTTTGGAATGCAGTTGCACCCTGAATGTAGCGTTTCCAGCAAGAAACAGCTGCTGGAATATCAAATACCTCTCAATGGCACACGTCTAGCCAGCAAGTCCATTTCTATAAAACGGCTACCAAATCAATCACATCCCTTATATACAAAAGTGCTTATTGCGGCCCCAAGGCAACCCATAAACGTGCATCCAATGGATGGACGTTGAATTCAAAGTCTATACGCTCATTGGCGACAAAATTAAGTTTTTGCTTAGTTTCAAATCGATTTTATTTTGATTCCTTAGTTTTTCTGCATAAATTGATACTGATTAAAAGTGCTTAAATTTGTCTGAATTTGCGGCACGCGATCGCTTTCTTCACGAGAAGAAAATGCGTCGAGTGGCGAGTTGAAGACGCCAGGTGTGAGACGAAAGTCAGATTCCTAACGTATAATTCTCCAACAAGAGATAAAGCCACCGTTTCAAGTCGCGACAAATTACTGGTTATGTATTCCAACGACAAAAAGTGCTGATTGCTTGTTCATGAAATGGGAAGTTTTCGAACTAAACTGCTCATTGCGCAATCAGCTTACGTACACATCTTTTCAACACCCAGCAAATTGATTACCAGGAAATAAATTGAAAGTGTTGAGTAACCAAATATTGAAATTGCACGTTTGCGATTTTTCCCATTTGAGATTCACCGCCAGACCTCACCGAAAGCAATTCCAGTGCAATCTAAACTTGTGTAGGATTGCAGCAACTCCATTTTGTTTCCTATTATCTCAATGCTGCCATTACGGAATCGGTGCTAGCGTCAAGATCAAGCGCAAAGTACGGTTTGGAGATTTAGATTCGAATGGAAATCAGATTCCACCTGGTTAGCTCATATACAATGTGTACATTGCGAAACCGTTAGCCAGATTCTAGTTAGACTGAAGAAGTACTGAAATTGGCAACATGGAGACATCACACCCAGTATGCAGAATGAATTTGCAATGTAATTATATCGGAATATGATAGAGCAATGCACGTTGCAGTTGTGTTGCCTTCTTGTTGCTGCAGAGAGCACTCCCTGCCAAGGCAGACTTGATATGCCTGCATATATAGCGAACGCTTGCCGGCGCGTAGACGCAAGAAGTAACTACATCCGGTGGCCATGTCCCACCTGACACTCGCCTCTTGATTCCTTCGACGCGTTAAATTCACCTGCCCACATTGCGGACAATCGCGGTTCGCATTGCGTTGCATTTGGCTGCACTCGCGACTTTGCACTCGGGAAAACACCACGTCCAAGTTGCTAAGAATTGATACCGTATCCGATTACGAACTCTTTTCCCTCCAGTGACGCGCTTTCGGCAATTAATCGATTACTAACCGGTGGAGCGACGCAAAGGGCAATTAAATGTTGAAGTTTGCTAGTGAAGTATCCAGCGCGATGCCAGTGGGACTCGTTTTCGATATTTCCAGGTAATTATCGTAATTGCCTTAATTGCTAATAACGCAATTAGCTGATTTCTTCCCATATTCTTTGATTGATTCACCAATTTCTATTGAGTTCACTCACTTCTGACTCGAATTTGTAAAGTGGACTTCAGCCAATCTCCTTCTGATTAATTTCTTGCTGTGGTAATTGACCTAAGAATATTTAAGTGTATTTTCGATTATTCTCGGTTTGATGGCATTTGCGCTAATTACCGCAGTTGCGTGATGATGAAATTAATCGCAGCGAACCCATCTCAAGATTAATGAATGCAAACGCGTGCTACGACTCGAAATGTTGCAATTTCTACATTCCTGCGCACAGTTCTTTTGCGATTGTATCAGTTCGTAACAATGAACATCAAATATGAAACAATAGGCGAATGGTAACGTCGAAGCATGCCAGAAATGGAATAATTTTACGCTCATTGAAGCAACGCCATCCTGCACGTGTAATAAATTGAAAATTACTTTTACGCAGTGCCCCTGGTCACACTTTACTTCATTCATTGCAATCTGCCATCCCGTTGCTTCCGACCTCAAATTTCAACTAAATTCGACTTTAATTGCGCTTCATTTCGAATTCTCCATGCACATCTGCACTCATCATTTATTGTTACTTTATTCGCAATGGAAACTGGCAATAACTGCTCGGTTTTAAGGAAAGTCGAATTTATAAAGTAAAAAACAATGTCAGAAGTGGGATTCGAACCCACGCCCTCAGAGAGGACCAGAACGCTCAACCTGAACTCGACTTCAGGCAAATTTGCACTTGAGTCTGGCGCCTTAGACCGCTCGGCCATCCTGACAATTACTTAATGTGGCTAAATTAGACGAATTAGGCCACAGTAAATTTACCTGCTTTCAATAATACGAAACTTTCTGCAAGCTACGGTCTCAAATTATTTTAATAACTGAGAAATCGCCTTCGGATATTTGTAGTAATTGCAATTTAGATTAATTCACTTAATACCGTAATTTAATCAATTGCTGCTTCTCTTAATTGACTCAAAATGGGACAATCGCCACTGCAAATTGCTTCAACAATATGCGACTTTTATTGTTGATTTAGAATCAATTTAAGGGCACGTGCGCCACGTGCCTCAAACATCTACGACGTGATTTGAATCACATATTGTTGTAGAAGTCATCGATTGTGCAATATGCTAAACAGAGCCGCAATTAAGAGTGTGCAACCTCTTGCTGCACCTGGAGCAGCTGCCAACTTGGAGCTGTTTCCTTTTCAATAGCCAGCAATGACAGATGCGAATCGCCTGCAATTAATATCAGCAATTGTTGAAACTCTTGCCTGCAAATGGCACTTCGTGACGAATGCCGCGGAATGCATCACGAAATGGCAAACAAAACGAAGCAGAGAGCATGCGAATCACGTGATGTGGCTTCATTGCGAATTAATATTAATGACCGCCTTTCACGTGTATTAATAACAATATTGTGTCCTTCCACTTTCAGCGAAGGACTTTTCGCCAGTCGTGAGTCATCCGTCCCATCGGATTACGCACAGGTAGGTCACGTTACCATCGCCATGCCTAACCTAGCAATTTGTCCACAATCTTATGTCGATTGCCATTGCGTCGAATTGGAGAAGGAATGCTTGCATTGCTGGCAACAAAGTTGTGAGCATAATTGATGCGATAGGTCAAGAGGTCAGCCAGCAACGGCTGCGAGTCAAAGGAATGCGTTGATCGGACACCGGATGTGCCGGATACTTGAATGCTTTCGTTGAATGCCGGTGCGGCGAGCAACCGGCGGACAATTACAGGCATTGCATGGCGCAAGTGAAAATGATGGCGGCACTAAAAGGAAACGCGTCCATGAGGCAGAGCTGCAAAGCGTGACCGACGCGACCCTCATGGGGTGGAAGTGTGAGCGGCCGCGTCGAGCAGATGTTCCACTTCGGTTTCAGATCGCAATTTGTGTTATTATTGCCCACAGCTGAAGGCAGCAGCCGTGTCACATGTTTGCCAATGCGCCCCGAGCGGAACGGATGGTTGCAGCCGCATCGGCGCATCCGAGAGGACCTGTGGGCGGAAGCACGAAGCGGGCTCATAGCAGCACATGGCTGGCACGCACGCCCTTAGCCCACACGTGCACTCGATATCGCGTTGCAGCGCAATTAGCTGATGGCGCGACACTTAGCGGTGCTTTTATCAGGAACGGTGAACGCTCTCGCAAGACGTCTGCAAACTAGTGCACTTTGTAACTGCGATCGCCTGCGCTAATGAATAGATTGGCGCTGCCAGAAAAACGGTACATTTGCAATTGCCGGCCAATTGAGCGCAGTCCGGAAGCAGACAGGCGATCGCTGGAAACTTTTTCCACTCCGAACGAGATCTGACTTGCGTCAACGTCTTCGCCGCAACTTATCAGGCTCCGATATTCCAGCGTAAACATCCGCCTAATTGCCGCCGTCTGCATCTTGATCCATTGTTGACAGATGGAGCAGAGTGCAGATTGATGGCTAATTTATTTATCGTTAGAGAAACTTTTATAACCTCTAATTTTCAATTCAAATGGGTCTCGAGAATCGTTCATTCATTGATTCACCAATGGAGTACCCAGCGTTGCTTGGGTTTTACTTCTATTTGCTCATCTATCCCATGCATCTGTTCTATCCGTCCGCGTCCATCACGATTTGGCTGAGGAATGCTTCGCCTTCGCGGTTGAATCGCACATGCACACCACGTTCCTGGCGTTTCGTGGGGTTTTGGGCTTATTGGTAACGATCTTAAACAAAGTCGTCCGCGACACCTCCGGAGACTGTGTGGCGAGCTCATTCATCGTCAGCCCATGGTCCTCAGCTTCGCTTGCAGGCGTCCAGTAAGATCAGTGTTTCCCAAACTTTTCGGCCCCGTGGACCCCTTACCGATATTGATAGTTTTCATAGACCCCTTAAGA
>JAOEHK010000007.1:1090577-1106065 GCA_025447835.1 Labidoglobus nevermanni
GACGCGACTAATTAGGACAATTTTTAATGCAAAGTTACAGTTTCAGTATTAATAAAGACAAAATCATTCGCAATTACTCGCATTCTGGCATGTTTGTACTAATTTCGTATTAGTTTTCTGTTTTTCATTCATTGCGCTATCTACTCAACAATTTCTGGCTTATTTGGGACGATAGACGGGTTTCAGAGTATCCTAAAACTGTTCTAAGATGAAAATGTGAACACATGACACACCAGGTCTCAAGGATACGGAGCAATGGGTTCAGGGCCGAAATGCTTACACTTTGTATTTTGGCCCCACTCGAGGGCCCTTACTTCTGCGATTAATCACAAATGAGCATTCGCATTTTTTTGATAATGATGATGAATATTTAGGTCTTAGTTGCATTATGGTGGTTACTTGTGTACTAGTTGGGTCACATCCTCGTTCTCTTGTGCAGGTCGGCTTCATTCCGGCATTCTAGCGCGCATTCGAGCGCCAACAACATGCACACCAGCTCAGTCGGAAACAGCATTTCCGCCCATCCCCTGTTGCCCCTTGCTGACAGCAACCTTAGCGGTATGTAGATTTGTCTCTTAATCACTTGTTGAAGTTGAATTTGCTGGCCCAGACTTACTCTGAGATTGAGACTAGGGCCCTTAAACTCATTTGGCATGCGAGGGACTGCGGTGTGCATGCGGCAAAGCGTTTGCAATGTGGTGCTTTGTTGCAGTGGAAGTGTCCAAGCTCTCAGCGTCGCTGGGTGCGATGGACCCATCGGGGGTGATACGTACCCCACACGAGATGGGCCGCATTTCTCCGACGACGAGGTCAGCTCATCACCACCGCGCAACTCCTACGTGCTGGAATTCGGCGCCAGACACGCGGCCTGCCACTCTGCCTGCTCCGACGATGAGCTCGCCATCACCTCCTCTGACGACGCAATCGGGCTCGCCGGTGACTTCAGCGGCTACGAGCCCACCCCATACGCACCCGTCGTATCCAGCGTACGCCAAGGCCCCGCCTGTGGCCGTCCTCGCAGCAGTTCACAGGGCAGATACAGGTACCACTCACATCACTACTGCCCGGACGCCCTGTAATCGCCCGCCGTCGCAAACCCAATCGCAAAACGACCTGGACTATACGGGCGCGTATCAATCGACCTTCCAAGTCGACTTCAGTAACAACGAGGACGCTTTTCTACCGCATGCCAAACGCCACATCTGGCGGAGGAGCGCAAGCTGCCGCGATTTGTACGATTTCAGTTTTGAGGATTCGGGTCAGGCGAAGCGCAGGATCAAGGGGGACGTGCGCCAGCAAGCCCAGCACGAGCTGGTGTCCCATCTTGACGAGCGCAAGCTTGAGTCGCCTGTGACGCGCTACGGGGACGATCACAGGGCGATCTATGCGAGCTCGCAGAACACTAGCTTAGAGCTGCAACAAGACAACAGGATGCCCGATCAGAAGGTCTACTCTAGTAGCTATCCCGGTACGATCATTTACTCGCAGGAGTCAATGGAAGATCCAGGCAATTACGAATTGCGCGATTCCCAAGACGATGTTTCTCATGATAGTTATGACCTTATCGAACGCTCCGATGATGACTATAGCACCTCGGGCGAAGGCAGGTATGCCAAGGTCATGATTACTGCCCGCAGCTACAGTCTAGATTCGGGCAAATACATAGCATCTGATAGCGATTCCGAACGCGACAAGAGAATAAAGTCGAGAAGCTCAGAAGATATTAACGAGGGCGATTTCGTCATTGAAGATCCGCGCGATCTTCCACGAGAGATCATCCCACGCAAGTCGGATGGTTCGTTCTATAAGAATCTTAAGCCATCATCGCGCACTTCTAGCCAGGAGAGCAAGAGTGACTACTTTGAGTCTCGAGGTGTAACGCGGAAACGACGAAGCATTGGCTCGAGGACTTCTAGCCAAGAGTCGAAATCGGATTACGAAGTGAAAAAGATTCGGCGGCGATTATCGAACGCGAAATACGATTCACGCCAGTCTTCGCAAGAGTCCAAAAGCGAATATTATGATGCGCCTGCAGATACCAAATTGCCCAAACCTCCCAAGCCCGATTACGATCGGCATATTCAATTCGAACGAAATTACGGAACTCAGAGACCGCGTACGGATAATAGGGAGATTAACCGAAACTATTCTAGTTTTAAAGAGACCATTCATGTTCATTCGATTAGCTTACAAAACGTGGAAACCGAGCAGAATATTCGAGCTAACCGAATGGCTGCCAACTTGGAACAAAACACGGTTCCCAGAACCCAGAAACGCGCTACACAAAAACCGCCCAACCAAAATCTTGACCGCAGGAGTATTACTCACATTTGGCCGGAATCTATAGCTGGTGTGCCCACCCAGATACAGGAATGGAAGACCCAACAACAGAGCACCAAATCTACTGAATCCGAAAGTAATATCTTTAGTTTCGATGAAGACCGCATCAAGAGTTTGGAGGAGAGTGATGACTATTCAGTGGTACCCTCCCTGCCCCCGCGCAACAAACCCGAATCGGAAAAGAAGAGCTTCCGTGATGTGTTTGGGGAAATCGAACCGCGAAAAATTGACATGAAGGACCCGATCCTTCACCAACCGATTGAACGGACCAAAAGTGACCCGAATAATCTCGCCTGGCAGCGATTGAGCTCAAACTCACGGCGATTGCATCTGATACACCAGAAATCTATTGATCTCACACCGGCTGAATCTAGCGACGAGGATTATCTCTATAAGCAAATCCCCAGTGCTCCACCAATAATGAAGTATCGCGAGAGCAGCACTCATTTCGAGGTACCCACTGCTGAATTTGGACACTTCGACATTCTCAAACGTGAGGTTGAGGGCGAAAAGACGAAATTCGAAGTTCCTAAGAGACAGTTTGAAGTGCTTGGCGCTAAAACGCAATCCGACTTTATAAATTTGCCGCCAAAGAATGAGTCTGATATTCCATACGTTTTGCATAAGCGGCATATCATGAATGGAACATCTAGCGATGAACCAATTGATGTCCGCCATGTACCTGAACCCATCGAATACAATAAGATGCCAGCTGCGAAACCTAAATCGCCCACTGCTAATGGAGACGAAGCGAATTCGTCATTTTTATTCACCCAAAACATCGATCTCTCCAAGGTGGATCCCGTGACTCTGGAAGTCGACAAATCCGCCAAGCCCATTCAACATCTCTCTAGCCCGAAACGTGATATAACGCTGATTGATCCAGCTTTGTTAGAAACCCTCAATTCCAAATTAAGTCAAATTGAAAGTGATAGCCCCACAAGCAGTAGAACCGAAAGCCTCAAGCCATCTACCAAAATTAAAGCGCTGCAGCAGATTGAAGAAGTGCCAATGAAGTCGGAAATCGTCGCTGGCAAGCCAAAGATTTTGATTGATAAAATGGGCAATCAAATCGAGAATAAAATTAAAACAGACATAAAACCCAAGAGAGTTATCAAAGCACGCATGCAACCTGGTAGGAAGGGCAAGAGCAATAAAACCAAAGTACGGATAACATCGTTTAGTTCAGATGACGAATCGCTGGATTCCGATGACGTATTCGGTAGTGCAGAAGCCACTCCGACCAAGTTGGAGTTTTCACCGCCGCAGATGCGCAAAGAAATGGAGTCCATTTTAAAGTACGAATCCGAACGGAAATATCTACAGTATACAATGTCTTCAACTGAAGTGGAAGGTTCTCCTCCTACAACCAGGCGCACGGACGCTCTCTGCAATAGATCAAGTGAAGAGCAGCCCGAATTGAGGCGAATTTCGGAGAGATCCTTGTCTATACCAAGTTCGGAAGATGATTTCAATGTGAAACCTCCCGATCTGCCAGTAGTGTTTGAACCCGAACATGACGAAGCAGCACTGACTTTAGAGACCGTGGATGAAGTGGACAGAGAGGTGGATAAATCGATTGAAGATACGGTTACAGTTGAATTAACGGAGCAAGTTACCATACAAGAATTTCTAAAGGAAGAAAACTTGAAGGAACTGGACATAGAGAAAGAGAAGGAAAAGGCCAAACTTTTGGAGGATATTGAACAGGATATAAAAGATTTGAAGGTACCGCCAAAGACAAGGATCACCGAGATTTGTTCGCCAAATTCAAGAAGAAAAGGGCACAGTCCTATGCTATTTGCTCATGCTCGCTTAAATCTGTCCGAAGGATCGGCGTTCACCTTGTTACAAAAGCAACAAGCAATGGACTCACCAGCAGTCGGCCGCAGAGCAAAGTCTCTAGAGACACCAGTAATATCGGTCAATCGGTTACCGCCCCTCAATTCATTTTCTAGCAAGGATGATACTGTTGAGGAGGAGGAACCGTTGAGCATAAAAGGATCCGATAAGGAAAACGAAGCGGATATTATGGAAGAAAAGCAAATCGTTCCACCTGCTGCCAAGAAAGCAGAGCCAGCAGCAGTGAAGCCCAGAGTAGTTGATGTTAAAGTTAAGGAAGGGCGCAAAACTGCTCTTGTTCAAGTTTCAAATACGAAGAAGACTATTCCAAAGCAACGAAGTATTGAAAAGGATCAAATTGTACCGGATGTTTCGAAAATGAAGAAAAGTTCACGCACGACGGCGACTAAAATGAAGCCCACGGTGAAAACGAAGACAACCGTCACTCCGCCGAAACCATCCGCAGTAAAAACGGCCACGATGTCTTTACGTGTAATCAAGAAGACGACCACAACTGTTATGAGTTCTGCAAGTTCTACGCCAGTGGCAGCAAAGAATAAAATCGCCGTAAAGCCACCAGTTGCAAAAATGAAACCGGCACCTCCGAAAAGTTTGTCGCTTGAGAAGGAGCGCGACAAAGAGCAGAATTCACAACCGATTATAACGCAGAAGTCGTTGCCTTCGCAGAACTCGTTACAGCTTCCTGGGCACGAGATTAAACGTGCCAAGAGCCAGGAATTAGAATCGGCTAAGCGACCGATCACAAAAGAGAAGGCGAGGTCATTGGAAAAGTTAGAGTTTAGAAGAACTTCGAGTAAGGAGCGTACCAAGTCACAGGATGACGAAGTAGACAGTGTTAAGCGGAAAGAGTACCAGCAAATGCTGTATGAGACCGCCATTAAGCAAACGAAGACTGTGAAAAGTCCTATAAAAGATATTATGCCAGTCTTTCCACAAGTTGAAGAAATGGTGCGGGAACGAGGAGGAAAGCTTGAAATTAGCATCAATACTATTGAGAATACTTCCGTAAACCTCGAGGAAGCTATAATCATTACAAAATCACCAAAGAAACTCGACAAGAAACTTCTGGATCAAAAACTCACGCAAAGTTTAGAACTTACAGTTGGCGACGTCGAAAAAAGCGAAGATCCGAATGGCCTTGAATCTCGCGTTCCCGCTCCGGATCATTTCAATTTCGAACCAGAAACCATTGAAGGAATGAATACTAATGCTGATGAACAGATAGAAGTACAAATGATGCAAGAGATAACTGATACTGATTTACATGTGGGAGAGCCTCTGGATACGGACACCGAGGAAACGTTGCAAGACACCGAAGCGCAATTGATTTTGGAAGGAACCAGTTTAGATGTGTGGATCTCGGTGGATGGCAACCGCAAGGATGAGCCAGAGCCACTCAAGGATATTACAATCGTTCAAAAGTCCGGTGATTTTTTTGATCAGCCTGCGGCCATTAAACCTCCAGACCTTAGTTCTTTGCAACAAACTAAGAGCAGTTCGAGTTCCCAAAGCAATGAGAAACTGAGTCTGGGAAACTCTCTCGAGATAAAATACGCTGACGATTCCGGAGAGTCTTCCCACCAGTCAGATACCCAACTGGTTGAGGATCTAAAGAAAGCCTCACAGGCGGTAGAGAAGTTATTGATGAAAAAGATTGAGAATAGACGAAAAGCGGATGCTCGAGCTAAGAAATTAATGGAAGAAATTGACGGAGATGTACATGAGACTCTCGTTCGCATCACCAGCGAGGACGAGTCGTTGACATCTGTTAGTAATCTACAGGTTGAATGTCAAGATTCCCATTTTCTAGGAGTAGGAAATGATCATAAGGACGCGTTGCTGAAATTGAGCATAGAAAGGAGCAGATCTGAGGATACTGGATCTTGGATGACAGTGGAATGTGATGAGTTCATTGGTGCTGATAGCTTTGAATATGATGCTGTGGAAAATCTTAGTAAGCAGGCAACACCTACCAAAGAAGTTGGCAATAGTCCTACTACTGAAGAGCCAAAACATTTACTTACTGCATTAGGTGGTGGGCAGGTGAAAAAGTTGGACATCCTAAAACGATCTAGTGATCAGTCCCGATCCAGTGACACAGGTTCCTGGACCAGCGGTGAGAAAGATCTATCGCCCGGGAAAACTGCAGATGAATCCAGTGTGAGTTGTTCCATTGGGAACGCAATTGGTTTGAGTCACATTGAGAGATTCGCCACAAAAGATCAATTGGACAAGTCATCACCGGAACTAGAGCAACCAAGAAGTCCAAGATCGCCAAGAATTTGTATTCTTGGTAGAGCGTTCACCATTGATGAAGATTCCAATATGAATAAGTCAGAATCATCTTCAGATATTGAAGCTGGTGCCGGCGTTGATGCTGGAAACGTACAAGACGAAGATGTAGAGAAAGCAAACAAAAGAACGCCTTATCCGTTTGACGAAAAATGGTCAAATGATTCAGAACTGTCTCAGAGATTGCAGCAAAAATTGAGCAAGAAGTTATCCTCGTCGGAAAAGAATAGTTTCTCTTCAATTGATGATTCGCTAAGTGATAAAAGGCGAGGTGGATCCTTGGAAAAACCGTCCCTGAATTCTGTCGACCGGCTAAGTGCAGAATCTCGAAATTCAGTCGACACTGAATCAAGTTCGGGCAGTTTTGGGTTGGCTAACCGAGTAGGTTTGAACGAAATGAGCTGTACATGGAAACGGTTTCCTATGGGAGAATCCGGTTCGGCTTCGTCTAGCATTGACGACGTAGATCAAGATCTCTATACTCACGAATACTTTCTCAGCAAGGAGGTATCCGGTGATGCGATTGACTCGGACGCAACGCCTACGAGAGAAACTATTGACGATGATTTGGACAAATATAATTATCCCCTTGGAGGATTTCCCCCAGAACTCGTAGGAACTACTTACAATACGCCAAACTTTTTATCCAGAACACTGTCACGGATATCAGAAAGAAGTACAAATTCTGAAAAAACCGATGATGATTCGGTCAAAGCCAGTATTAGTGATGCAAGTCGTGAGGAATCTCTAGAACAGGGCAGTCCCAGTTCGGGGTCACCTAGTAATGCACAGAAGCAGAAGTCACCGCCAAAGGGAACAAGTAGAGAAAGTGAAAAGTTTGATTTGCCCATGGTGGGTGGCAATTTGCTTCAGCGGCAAATCTCCGACGATCGCAGAACATCCGCCGAAATGGCCGAACTCTCAATTGATGACATCGAAATTATTACCTCTGAACGGGGACTGAAATTAAAGCGACAGGATTCTGATGATACAATCATTGACGAACCAGAAAGGGAATCTTCCAGCAGCCAAGAAAGTGAAGAATGGCCGCTTCCCGCCATTCCTATGCCACATAGTTTGATCGCAATGCACGAAACGCCGTCTTCAGATACTTCTCAACAAACTACGCAACTCTTCCAACCACCGGCTACACTTCCCGACATTCCGAAAGTGTTTGGATTGCGCGGCAGCTTAGCCAGCCAGTCATCAGAACAATGGCCGAGTCCACCTTCTAGTGCTCTGGAACCCTTGGAGCAGCACGAAAAAAGTTTCACAGCCAAAGTGGAGACGCACTACATAACGCCACCGGAAGAAGCGTGCAAAGTACTTGTTGAGTCCAATACACAGAGCTATGAAAACGATTCAAACTCGTTATCAGACAAGACTCTCGAATACGAACTAGAAGAAGACGGCAATGAGAATGAAGATGAAAAAACCCACACGTATGAGAATGTAGCTACTGATTTAATCTCCGAATCAATTTCTGAGAGTCTCAGTGCTGGGCCTAGTGGCGTGAAGATAGTTCTCGACGTTAAATCAGGATCTAATTCCAATTCTGATGAGTTCAACGTCTCTTCGAATCTGCAAGATGACGTTTTCATAGCGGAACCCATAGATTCTCGAAACGAATTGCGACCTCCTACTGTTATGAGACGTTCTACAACTTCAGACGATTCATCAGGTCATTCTGGGAATAATCGAAAAGCGGCAAAGAATGGGAAGAAAACATCATCGCATAGTTCATATTCAGACGAAGAAGCGACTAGTTCCATGGGAACTACTCTAGAAGATGGCACTGTAAGATATGCGTACCAACGAACGAAATGTACACATAGCAGCCATAGTGAAGATACTTCCATTGCACTCTCACTTTCGGAGTGGTCTAGTAGCACTACTACGGTCAAGTTCCAGAACTTGTCCAGCAACAGCGGGAAAAGTTCAGGCTTGAAGTCAGATGATAACTCGCTGACTGACATTGCCCACTCGGTGTCAGAATGGTCCAGCAGCAATTCAAACACCATGAAAGCCCAAAGCATTCAATTCCAGAAGCTGTCTTCTTCAACTGGTGACAGTAGCACATTGACAGATGTAATGGGAAAGGACTGGTCCACTGGGTCAGACAACATGATCATCCCGTCTCAGTTTTACAGCACTGACCGATCTTCCCTCTCTCGATTGGGCTCCAGTATTGAGGAGCTTGAGTTAGAGTCGCCCAAAGCTACCCGGAATGAGGAATTGAGCCGTTTTGTTATGACCGCTCCGACTGTAACCCTTAGCGATGAGAAGTCCAGCAGCTCACAGGAGCAACGAACGGTACACACCCAGAGATATGACAAGGATAAGCAAAGGTATCAAAAACACCAAGTATCAGCGATATCGTTGCGGACCTCATCAATCGATAGACCTATGAAGATTCCACTCAAATTGGCCAAGTGCTCCCCATACTATTCGAGCAGCTTAAGCTCAGAGTCTACACCAGTTGCGGTCAGCCATCCTTTGCCAATGAGCAAAACTGCCACCATACCTCTGACTCGGATCCATAAAAAGCCGCTGTTTCAAGCGCGTTCTCCGCCAAGTGAAAACGACTCGACCAGCTCCATGGAGTCGGCTCATTGCAGATCGGAACCAAGAAGAGGTTACCGCCGAAGGCGGCACACACCACAAAAAAGACATAGAGTGGACAAGACCGAGCCGCAAGTAATGATGAGCAAAGACGATTACTTCTACGCCGATCCGGAGACCTGTGAATACAATGAGTACATTCGGAATCGAAGCATGGAGGAATTGGCTTGCGGAGGATACCAATACGAACAAATCGAACACATGGTAGAGAATCTTGAGGAAGGATATTATCCCGACGGGGATTCGCAATCCGGCAGCGACATATTTCGAATGGAGCGCGAGGAATCTGATATGGGCGAGGTTCAGGAGCCGTTCGACGTCTCCTTGATCCCGCCGCCATTACTGGAGGACGATTTTGAGCTGGGGCAATAGAATGATATATGATTCTACTTTTAAAAGAATGAATTCATCAATTCCACTATAAATGTGTCAGCATGCACCCACTTTTTAACATTTTACCCTCGATTTTATGCAAATTTAAATATACATTCATACAAATTTACATCCCATCATGCAAAGAGACACTCGACTTATTGATAAGGAGACAAAACAAGCGTTGGCTAAGGGATTAGCCATATACTCTGAAGTACAAGATTCTTATGAGAGCTGTAATTGAAGTGCAAAAGACTGAGAGATGTGAAAAATTGGGGAAATGCGTTCAGTTGTAGCTGCAAGCAACTCATTAATATTCACTAATCAAGAAGTACTTAATGAGATTTATAAATGTTACATTCATATAACACCTTCCAGAGCAGCGTACTCAGTGAAATTGTAAATATTATAATGCATAGAGACCTAGACCAAACGTTCCATTTATCGGCTATACATGGACATATATAACAAATCAAACTAGTGGATTCATTGAGTTTCAGTTAACAAGGGTATATTCGTACAACTGGATTTTCCATTGACAAACTTTTTCCAACGAAATGCTCATTATTCAACCATATTTTTCCTGAATGGCTTCTGCCAAAACTGATTGCTTCCAATATCAAATAATTTTAACATGATTACCATTGATACAACTTTGGGTTATACATTTGAAAAACAATATATAATGAAGAAGACAGAAAATTAAACTGTAGTTAATTGTTGACATGCGTGTCTAAAAAATGTCTTGAAAGACTAGCATTACTGAAATCGAACAAATAAGCGTGAGAAAATCATTGCCTCAAAGACGTAGAGCAGGCACGGCCAACCCGAAGCCCAACAAGGACTAGGAATTTCAGGAAATTCTCCGGGTATTCCCCACACTTACTTATCCCGCTTCATCTCTAGGAAAATGTGGTTACTTTACGCAAAATAGTCGTTTAGATATGTTTGACCGTTTCTGGGCTAAGGTACAACGGACAATTGGGAACTACCCGAAGTCCGTTCGTTTTCAAAGTGGCCCGGGATTAATTTGGGTTGGCCGTCCCTGACAACCAAATCTCAACGCCCAAATTTACGTGAAAGCGTCCTCGATTCATCTTCCTACACTTTCCATACATTAGTTACGCAATTATACTTCCGAATTATTGTCAGATGTGATATATGAACCTATGTGCCAAAGTTAGTTTCACCCTCATTGCATTCCATCGCACAAAACAATGTCACAACTATTAAGTTCTCAATTGCAATGATTGACCCTGCGTCCTTTCCTTTATTACATCATTCTTATCTCATAACATATTGATTGAATTGCGTGAAGACTAACACGTGACAAATGAATAAATTAATGCGATTTCGAGGCGCAAGCATTCAAGACCATTGAGCAGAAATGTAACAATTGCACAACAATTCTTGCTTTCATTACGTGAATAGGGAAAGATAAGCAAAGGAAAGTTAATGCATTCTAGTCAATAATAGGCAATTAATTCTATGTAAACCTATATATTTTGTTTAATGTTTAACATAACAACATTAGGAGGGATGCACGCGATCCCTCAGTTGCTCATAATTGTGCCAATGTTGTATTAGTTTACAATTGTGACTCGCAAACTGCAATCAATTGCTCTCTTAAACAAACAACTTGGAGAAACTGGTGTGCTCTTTGTTGATAATGAACATATATTTAATATATTATACAATTTTATCAAACATTAATGCAATACTAAATGAAAACATAACTACTAACAACTAAATATATTCTGCATAACCGCCTGATGATAAAAGAATCGATAAACTATAAAAAATGCGCCATTAATTGCAGTAATTCCTCACAGATTAATTTTCAATACGTTGTATCGAATTAAATTGGCCTAAATAACACTAGGTTGCAAAGAAATGAATGCATCTTATGCTCACTGCTTGGCATCTTTGTTATAGTAACATTTATTAACAATTAATTGTTACCGTTTACGTTGAAAGCAAATGGTTTTTAATGTCATTATTATTACAAATACTGTATAAAACAACCAGATACAATCAGTACGAATAAAACTCATCAATTTTTATCGAGAGATTTTCGCAATAAGCTGAAGCAAGTCATAATTGAGAAAAAATGCATTATTATACATGGACAATCAGGTGAGCGAAACAAATTAAGCATCGTTGTTGTTAGAGCTCCTGCTCGGTGATTTTGAAGAAAGTTTCTTAAGTTAATCGAAATGATTTTTATTATTGAATGACTTGTTAGATTATTATTGAACTGAGTACATGAATGATTGCTCTGTTGAACGTAGCCGTTGATTTACTTAAACTTTCATTTTGAAGTTTGCCCCTATGTGGAATGGAATAGTTTCCAACTAAATACAATACAGATTATTTGTTTGCGGCGTATTTGAATATAATTTCTGCACGTGATAGGCCTTCCGCAGCCCTCTAAGGGTTCTATCTTTAATTTAGGACTGAGAAACCCCATTATGTTGCTTCTTTCTTGTAAAGTACCCTGTCGTCTTATTGTTACTGAATCATTTATTCATTTTTATAGATGACACCAAAGTGCAGCAAAACGAGAATATCGAGAACAATAATTCGTTCTATGCATCCACCCCCATCTCGAAAACTTCTAGCACAGCCAGTAATGACCTCAGCGATACTCTCAATGAGTCTAAGGGCACCTACACCTTATCGCCGGTCGATAACGATATGTCGCCAGTGAACAAGAACCAAGCGAATGAAAAACTCAAAAACAACAAGAACATCACGAATGGCTTGACCAGCAATCTGAACGCTAACAAGACAACAATTATCGCAGACATTGAGGGCGAAGTCAAGAAGCGCCCAAAGCTCCAAGGCGATCGCACTTATTACATTGCCAAGGAGATTCTTATGACCGAAATTACATATAAAAAGGACCTGGATGTTCTAAACCATGTAAGTATGCAGTCTAAGGATGAACCGCTCGGCAGCTGAGCAGTAACACAGAACTGCCCAATGGCCAGTAGTCCCTTCCCTTCCATAATTAAGAGGCCGTACAGGAGCCCTAATAGAAGGGCCTAAGTGCTGCGTGTGTTACGCCCTCCAACAAAATCAACCACTCTAAGGGTGCACTGTTACTTGTACATTGAAGCTTTTCAATTTGACAGTGGTTTAGGAAAGAAGTAGAGAATGAAGATTTTGAGGAGTGCGCAATGCTTCTGGGATTAATTGCCCCATTGGCATACGGACATGCCGCGCTCATGAAAGCCTTGGAACAGCGACTTAAGTCTTGGGAGAGTCAAGGCGGCCCCAAAAGCCACCACGGACGAATTGCCGATGTTCTTTTGACGCATTTACCTCCCTTGCTTCCTTTCTACGAGGAATACTTGGATGGGCATATTCTGGTCCTAGAGAGACTTGATACAGCGTTCAAAACGAACACGAAATTCGAACAAATTTATCGAGAGTTCGAACTTCAGAAAGTGTGCTATTTGCCGATCACTGCATTCGTTTTAAAACCCTTACACCGATTATTGCATTACCAATCGTTGTTGCAACGTACGTAATTGGTATTTGTCCAATTTTGATTATTTCACAGACTGTGAAATTTCAGGATTACTCAAACATTATGGCACCACTCACCCCGACAGGGCTGATTGCCTTACCGCAAATAACACCTTGAAAGACCTCGTAGACCCTGTCCCCGAAACTCTTGCACTTTCGGAAAACCATTCTGCCCTGTGTGAACTTCAAAGAGATGTTATAGGATATGACAATATTGTACAAGAAGGCCGCAAATTTATCAGACATGGGTGTTTGTTGAAGCATTCACGCAAAGGCTATCAACAGCGAATGTTCTTTCTGGTCAGTTAATGAATCTCTCAATTAGCATTGAATATCGACTTTCAAATACTTAGTTTTCCGATATTTTGCTCTACACATCCCGTTCGCCAAATACTCTCCAATTTAAAGTCCATGGTCATATGCCACTTCGTGGTGTACTGATTGAGGAACCGGAAGGAGATTTGGCGAACTATGGACTTATCATTTATGGGGGTAACCGAGCGCTCACCGTGGCAGCCAACTCCAAAGAGGAAAAGGAACGCTGGAAATCGGATCTGCAATTGGCGATTCAACAAGCTCGCGACAAGACGGACACGAAGATGACCTACCTCAGCCTGAAGAGCTGTAGTTCTTCAGATGAAATTCTGGACCAGTGTGGTTTGGAAGGTAATGGCAAATTGCCACCGCAAAGGAATAATACAACGGTTCATGTTTGCTGGCATAGAAATACCAGTATTAGTATGAAGGATCAATTGGTTGCTGTTGAGGTAATACCTTTGATGCTTCATACAACAATTGCAAGTATATCTTTCATTCACATTTTTAGAATCAGTTATCCGGTTATCTGCTCAGGAAGTTTAAGAGCAGCGATGGCTGGCAAAAACTCTGGGTAGTCTTTACGTCCTTCTGCCTCTTCTTCTATAAAGGCTGCATGGATGACTTCTTTTTGGCCTCTTTGCCGCTTTTATGTTACACCGTGGGCCCTCCTACTATAGAGGATGCTATCGGGAAAGAGTTTGTTTTCAAGTTGCAGTTTAAGAATCATGTTTACTTCTTTAGGGCGGAGTCTGAATATACATATCAAAGGTAATTTCATTCAGCGATTGTATTTACGATGAATAACATAATTGGAAAATTTAGGTGGTTGGAAGTTATTAGCAGCGCAACACAAGGCCAAGGGCAACAAAGTTACGGCACAGCTCATAAGAAGAAGTTGCAGGTCATTGCAAATGAAAATTGCATTGAAACGTCGCCAGACAAATGAAGTTGAAATTGTGTTGTCATCATTATTACTTATATCATAAATTTTACGTTTAAAACTAAACCTATTAGGGAATAGAATTTACATTTACTATATTACTATATAGTGGCTGTGCAACTTGCAATATCTACAATTATCATATTTTAAGCAACAAATTTCACCTCGAAAATATATTGTTTCTTTAAAGAAACAGAGAACACAAATGCAATCAATTTGTGCGCATTTTCTGCAAGAATTGCAAGCACTTATTTCGGCCATTCCAAAAATACGAATTTAGTTTTCACGCATTCATGACGTACAATTAAAATAAAAGAAAGTTCTAAACAAATGCCGCAAGTGTGTATATACTGTACGTAAATAATTTATGAAAATATTTTCGTAATTTCGTAAACAAAGTGTTGCTTATAACTGAATTGCAACACAAATAACAAGTTATTATAATATAGTATAATTGCGAAGTGGAATATTTGGAATTTCTTTAAATTACTTATTACGTTTTAAAGGTTTAAATTAGACTTACGGAATTGGCCAAATGATATCAATTCTAATTATGACGCAGTCCTATCTCTCAGAACTCGTTAGAGATGGCAGAGTGAAATGACAATAATATTGTCAGTTACATACAAGAAGATTGAAGTTATTGAAAAATGTTCATTTTCAAAATAATGTTTGTACATAGAATTTTTTATATTTATTTAACTGTGCTATAAATAATATTGGAAATAAATTGTGCAGCTTCAATAAATGGTAGTCGTGAGAGTATTCCAGCTTTAAATGCTTAACAATGTCAGTTGGGAAAAATTTGCGAAAATTAAACAAGCTTTCTTTTACAGAGCGTTATCGTTGACTACCTACGACATCTAAAATTGCAGATGTGGTTGCAATACGCTCTTCTACGACTCCCCATCCCATTCCAATAACTCAAACCTATCTTTCCTTCCAAAAAACGAAGAACCCGGGGATCTACAATGGGCCCAAATAGTAGGGTCTCCACGCCCTCCAACAAACCAAACCAACAAGATTTGAGACTTCTTTCTAGTAATGGATCAATTTCAATAAAAAAGAATCTCAAGCTTCATCTATCATACCTAATTCTAATTTCCTATGGTTCTCAGCACTAATTAGGTCTCTCAATTGCTTGGGCAAGTGGATGCAAACGATGCTGACTGTTTTGCTTAAATCCTCGTGGCAAACAATATATTTA
>JAOEHK010000007.1:1106165-1129973 GCA_025447835.1 Labidoglobus nevermanni
TATACAAAGTGTTTTAAATAGCTTATTAAATTACCTATCCAATGAACCATAATACGTTCTCCTATGATGAACGGGTGTTTTTTGCGATTATCTCTGAAACAAAAAGAGATAGAAAAAATATACTGGGTGCTACGAATAGCTATTAAAATTACCTTTCTAATGACCCGTGACACGTTCTCCTATGAGGAGCGGTTCTCTTGCAAATTGTTTTTTGCGATTATAGCTGAAACAAAAAGAGACAGAAAATATATACTGGGTGTTTCGAATAGATATTAAAATTACCTTTCTAATGACGTATAACACGTTCCCCTATGAGGAGCGGTTCTCATGCAAATTGTTTTTCGCCATTATGTCGGAAACTAATTAATCATTCGCGTTCTAATTAGTATCATTAAATAGCCTATTTAATTGCCTTTACTTTGATATACGACACTTGAAAATCGAACGACCCATTCCCGAGATATACTCGATAATTTAGAAAATGAGTACTTTAAATTTTCGCGATTATCTCGGAAACTAATTAATTAATCGCGTTCTAATTTATATCATTAAAGAGCCTACTTAATTGCCTTTCATTCGATATATAACACTTGAAAATCGAAAGACCCATTCCCGAGATATAGTCGATAATTTAGAAAATGCCTTATTTTACATTTTCGCGATTATCTCGGAAACTAATTAATCATTCGCGTCCTAATTCATATCGTTAAATAGCCTACTTAATTGCCTTTCATTTGATATATGACACTTGAAAATCTAACCACCCATTCTCGAGATAAACTCGATAATTTAGAAAATGACTACTTTTACATTTTCGCGATTATCTCGGAAACTAATTAATTAATCGCGTTCTAATTCATATCATTAAATAGCCTACTTAATTGCCTTTCATTCGATATATGACACTTGAAAATCGAGCGACCCATTTCCGAGATATGCTCGATAACTTCGAAAACGCCTTATTTTACATTTTCGCCATTATCTCTCAACCTAATCATTCGATCGCGTTCTAATTTATATCATTAAATAGCCTACTAAAATGCCTTTCATTTGATATATGACACTTGAAAATCGAACGACCCATTCCCGAGATATACTTGATAATTTAGAAAATGACTACTTTTACATTTTCGCGATTATCTCGGACACTAATTAATTACTCGCGTTCTGATTTATATCATTAAATAGCCTACTAAATTGCCTTTCATTTGATATATGACACTTGAAAATCGAGCGACCCATTTCCGAGATATGCTCGATAACTTCGAAAACGCCTTATTTTACATTTTCGCCATTATCTCTCAATCTAATCATTCGATCGCGTTCTAATTCATATCATTAAATAGCCTGCTAAATTGCCTTTCATTTGATATATGACACTTGAAAATCGAATGACCCATTCCCGAGATATACTCGATAATTTAGTAAATGACTACTTTTACATTTTCGCGATTATCTCGGAAACTTATTAATTACTCGCGTTCTAATTTATATCATTAAATAGCCTACTAAATTGCCTTTCATTTGATATATGACACTTGAAAATCGAACAACCCATTCCCGAGATATACTCGATAATTTCGAAGATGACTATTTTACATTTCCGCCTTTATCTCTGAAACTAATTAATTACTCGCGTTCTAATTTATATCATTAAATAGCCTACTAAATTGCCTTTCATTTGATATATGAGACTTGAAAATCGAGCGACCCATTCCCGAGATATGCTCGATAATTTCGAAAACGCCTTATTTTACATTTTCGCCATTATCTCTCAACCTAATCATTCGATCGTGTTCTAATTCATATCATTAAATAGCCTGCTAAATTGCCTTTGATTTGATATATGACACTTGAAAATCGAACGAGCCTTTCCCGAAATATACTCGATAATGGCTTCCTTTACATTTTCGCCTATTTTTCTGAACCTAATAAATCGATTGCGCCTTAGATAAATAGCGTATTTAATGGCCTATAATTTGAAATATAACCCGTTTCAAACGGACCATATTTTCCAAAGATATTCGTGATTGTTTTTTGTTTTCTACAAATATTTCCGAAAATACTAAATTGATCGATATATTCTCAATTGTTCATAAGCGAAGAATTTGTGGCATCTTCGCAATTGCTAACTACACTACATCGCCATTAATTCGTCACGATCAGTACGAAGACGGTAAATTAAAAGAACTGTCTACGAAATAGTACACAGCGTATCAAACTAAATCTTTAAATAGTTACTAATTCACGTATATCAATTCCGAATAATTGAGGAGACTTCTCGCCAATAGCTACGGATTGCAGCAACATAAATTTCAACAATGAAACTAGAGAATGGATGGGAAGATCGTATCGGTTTTTAAGAATGTCGTAACAATGTCCCGGTAATAGAGTTCTAGATTTGCAAAATGAAAACACGTTGCATTGAAAATTTTATTTTTCCGTTCAAGTCCTGAATGCTGAGATGAGTATTAACAAAGTGAATTAATACTCTTCGCCACCTTCGCCCTCGCCTTCGCCAGAGTCCATTCCGACCTCTTCGTAATCCTTCTCAAGAGCAGCCAAGTCCTCACGGGCTTCGGAGAACTCGCCCTCTTCCATGCCTTCGCCGACGTACCAGTGAACGAAAGCGCGCTTGGCGTACATCAAGTCGAACTTGTGATCCAAGCGGGCCCAAGCCTCAGCGATGGCAGTGGTGTTAGACAACATGCAAACTGCACGCTGTACCTTGGCCAAGTCGCCGCCGGGCACCACCGTGGGTGGTTGATAGTTGATGCCCACCTTGAAGCCAGTTGGGCACCAGTCTACAAACTGGATAGTCCGCTTGGTCTTGATAGTTGCAATAGCAGCGTTGACATCCTTAGGAACGACGTCTCCGCGGTACAGCATGCAGCAAGCCATGTATTTGCCATGGCGAGGGTCGCACTTGACCATTTGGTTGGCTGGCTCGAAACAGGCATTGGTGATCTCCGCAACGGAGAGTTGCTCATGGTACGCTTTCTCCGCAGAGATGACTGGCGCGTAGGTGACCAGCGGGAAATGGATACGCGGGTACGGGACCAGATTGGTCTGGAACTCGGTTAGGTCGACGTTGAGAGCGCCGTCGAAGCGGAGCGAAGCGGTGATTGAGGAAACAATTTGGCCAATCAACCGATTCAAATTGGTGTAGGTTGGGCGCTCGATATCCAGGTTGCGGCGACAGATATCGTAGATGGCTTCATTGTCCACCATGAACGCGCAATCGGAATGCTCCAGGGTGGTATGGGTGGTCAGGATAGAATTGTACGGCTCGACGACAGCCGTGGATACCTGGGGTGCCGGATAGATGGCAAACTCAAGCTTAGACTTCTTGCCGTAGTCGACTGAAAGGCGCTCCATCAACAGGGAGGTGAACCCGGAGCCGGTGCCACCGCCAAATGAGTGGAAGATCAAGAAACCTTGGAGGCCGGTGCATTGGTCGGCAAGCTTACGAATTCTGTCCAATACCAAGTCAACAATCTCCTTGCCGATGGTGTAATGACCACGAGCGTAATTGTTGGCGGCATCCTCCTTGCCAGTGATCAGTTGCTCCGGGTGGAATAACTGCCTGTACGTGCCAGTGCGCACCTCGTCTACCACGGTGGGCTCCAGGTCGACAAAGACGGCACGTGGCACATGCTTGCCGGCCCCAGTTTCGCTGAAGAAGGTGTTGAAACTATCATCACCTCCTCCAACCGTTTTATCGGACGGCATCTGGCCATCGGGCTGGATGCCGTGCTCAAGGCAATACAACTCCCAGCAGGCATTGCCGATCTGGACACCGGCTTGGCCAACGTGGACTGAGATACATTCACGCTGAAACGCAACCGCTTATTTTAGAACCAGACAAGATGGCTACCGGTCGGCCATGACTGCAAGCTTGGGCCGGCACCGCGTGCCGACACAACGCAGCCAAGAAAGGCCGTTTACAAGCGAGGCAGACTCGACACGGAAACTATGCAATTAAGAGATGATTTGAACTCACCATCTTGATTGAACGTTAAGACAACGCTTGAAATACAAAGTAGCACAGAATTAGATTTGTTCGGACGTGCACACAACGCGTGCTTCCTAAACGAATGAGCAGCTCGACAACGCTCACTTGTATTTATAGCCGTTGCTACGCTATGTCGCCAACGCCTAGATTTCTATTGGCTGAAATTTCAGCGACGCGCAAAGCAATGTTGCCACACTCAATCAATTCGGCAACAATTTCAATTCCAACTCCAAAACTACTTTATAACTACTCAAAATGTTCGTATGCGCAAAACTAAGACTCTAAGTTCATGAATCTAGTGTTTAGCATTTGCTAAACTTGATTTTTCTCCTATTTTCCAACGCTTGAGCTAGCAATGTGGCAACACAGCATCAAAACCGTTGACTCAACTCGATCGAAGAGTTTCTCCAAAGCCGACATGTCTCACCGGCTCGCATGCACGCCCAAGAACCATTTACGACACGCAATGCCTTATTCAGATATGGATTACCTCATTCACGAGCTATCTGCATGCATTCTGCCTGAATTCTGCAGCTGGCTTTTCTTTTGATGAATACCTTTAGAAGTTTTACTTGATGAACAGCAACACTTCGAGCATGACTTATTTGTGCCACAATTGGCCTTAATTGCATTTGATGTTCCACTAGAAACGCTGCGAATTCGTTCTAATTGAACGTGAATATGAAGGTCGATGGCATCCGGATTCGCGTGCATTTCTCGTGAAGCTGCTTCTTGCAAGAAATGTTGTTGAGAATATTTCCTACTGATTTACACTAGATCTGCCTAATGTTTGCACATAAAAAATTATATTTCAAAATGAATGCAAACGAAAAACAAATCTTCGTTGAATGCTCTTAAAATGGCGCAGAGCTGGAACGTTTCATTCGCCTTTTATGTGCAATGCGTAAGAAAGCCTCCTGGTAGATCTAGTGAACTGAATCAATACTTGAATGTATAAAGGTAGGCGGCATTGCATGTAGGTTGGGGTTTGGAAGCGAATTTATACGCATAATGAGAAATAAGTGGCCGTTTGAAACGCGTTTTAACTGCTAGAGATGATAATCCAAGAATCGAGTCTAATCGAGTCTTTTGTCAATGCAACAATGTTGTTGGTGTGATAGCCATATATACACCCTGAAGATGGCGTAAGCCGAAACCGGTTGGTGGAAAACCTTTCAACAAAAAATACATAACTTTGGAGAAGACAACTTCTTTTTTCTTGCTTTAACGACTTCCTCCAAAAACCTCATCGATTCACCTTTGCAAGTTATATATGTTAACTTATCAGTGTTTATGCTGCAGACGCATTCTATGCAGTCCAACATCTCTTTAATTTTGTCCACAAATAAGACAAGTTATTCATAGCCACCTTTCGTCCAAGTGGTGAGGAGTTTATGCCTCTACTCTCGAGTTCAAACTTCAAGATGTACATGATGAATAAAATTGCCCGCATGTAATCTTCAAAGAGCATCAATGTTGCAGAACATTTCGGCAAAAACGTAATGCAATGATAGGAAAAATTCAACAATTAGGGTGTTCCCCCCGGCGAAGTTTTTGGAGAGTATAGATGAGAAAACAAAGGCGACGTTGTCGATCTCCAAAATTCAATTTATTTTTATATGCTGGAATCCCCGACCGGTTTCGGAAAAATTATTAACAATTTATAATTGTTGTATTCTAATATATCGCAGTTTGGAAGTGACGATATGCAACCCAACATACTTTCGAGTGCAGTGAATATTAGATGGTATATTAATCCCAGGTTTGTTATTGGCATCTTGCAATGCCGTTCAGATCTTATAATATGCATTGAAAAATTGCCCGGTGCTGAGTCAATTTTTCAATGCATATTATAAAAACCAACATACTTTGATTATCCTCACTAGAGAAACGCATAGAATTACTAAATGAATGGCAAAGAGCGCATTTTCAAGGTGTTTTCTTTATTAGAATATCTTCCCTAGTCGCGCAGTTGGCGCATTATATTTACTCCTAATTTACATTGCCATTAATTCTGCAATTTCGCGATCCGCAGCAATCTTCTTCTCAATGGCAAGCTGCGCATCGCGAATGACTTTCTTCTTATTTTCCACTTCGCGGAAAGCCGCTTCCTTTTTGGAAAGTCTGCGTTGGTGGAATATTCCGTACATAATGCCAGAAGTAAGCAGTCCCCATCGTCCAAACTATTGCAACGTGTATAACAATGATTATGTAATGACAAACCTCTCGGGTGGCCCTAGCAGACTCACTCGGATCAATGGGGAAACAGAAACGGGAGCCGGAAGTACCGTAGACATTGGTGCTTGGCACTATTACTTTCGCGAATAAATAAGTTGGGCAGAACGATCAGAACGAAATCAAGTGAGCGAAGTGAGAATTTCCTAACCTCAATGTTCTATCAGCTGTTACAGATTTCTTTACCGTTGACATTTGGAGAGTTTGGACAAGCTCGGATTGTGGACACCCACATGTTTATCACAAATGTAAATTGCAATTTTAATTTATTCGCTAATACGGCGCGGTGTGATTGCTGGGTCAGGGCAGGCAACATATCATGACGGAATGCCCGTGAGTACGACAATTTTATCATGTTTTTCCCCTCGGCCGTATTCAGCGTAGCCAGGACTTGAGAGGTGAATAAACATTCGCAATGTGCGGCTTTAAATTGCTTTGCAATCCTTAGCAGTTATTTCGTCATATCGCCGACGTACGGACAATTGTCAAAGTGCATCCTCCGATTGGAGGGACGCGACTTCCACGTTACCATCTGATGAAATCGTTATCAAGCACCGTCATCGTCGCCGCCGCTTGCAATGCGTGGAGTTCGCTCGCTCACAACGCTCTCGCCACTCGCGATGAGTTCTCGTGCCGGCCGATTTGCCAAGTCGACGGAGTGAAGCATTAATTCGCGACGGTTTGCCCGGACACATTCGTAGTGTGCCTGCGCCTCGCGAAGACACCGAGAGCAGCAATCGTGTCCTCTGGGACTCCTCAGCATGGCAATGCTCACGGCCACTCTGTCCGTATTGGGCTCATTGCTCTTCACGCCCTTCCTCATGCTCTTACTCTGCATCATCTTTCTCGCATCGATTGGCAAGTCAATCGGAATACGACGACTCTACATCAAGCTGTTGCTGATCATTTTCGAGGTAAGATTCGAATGCAAACAAATTGCTCCTAAAATTTCCGACACTGCCATAATGAGGAGGCGCCGCACGCGAGGACAGACTGAACAAGGATAACTCCACAAATTGTTGCTACAACGTACGCGCATAAAAAAATTCAACTGTTTTCAAATCATTTACAATTGCGCTATTTGTAAGCTGCCTAGCGAAATTTTAAACGTTCAATGCGAACTTGTATTCAGGTTCAAGATCTAAAAAGTATTTGCTCAATTCAATTATCGGTTAGAAAATAATAGGAAACAAAGTACAATTAATAATAAGTCGTCAACAGCAATGATTATTTACTTGTCGAGTGCACGTTGTCAATGTGAACCAATTGATTGGAAACAAACAAGCTGCGATCATGATTGAAAAGCGCGATAAAGCGCGTCGCACTTGAAAATCAATGTGCCAACTTTGGTGAATCAAATTGCAACACAGCGACTTGACTTTTGAACAACATTGGAAGACAAGTTATTTACAATCGATTTGCAGCTCAAAGTGATAACAGCGATCAGCTGATGGCGTCACGCATTCAATAGCAAATGTGTTTTGCTGGCCAAATATGCGCAGTTGTTATTGCTTACACTTTAACTATAATTTCTTATTGTCCTTCAATTGGCATGCACTTCAAACGAATTTTCTCGATTTATGCAATAAAATGAGAATGTTGACAACATACTGGCTACGCTCCTTACGTGAGATTAGATAAGGGAAATGCAGCCCAGATAAAAATTAACCTTTCGCACTAAGAGGACTATGCTGATCATTGTTATGTCATGTTCTAGTATGGACGCGCAAACATCGAAACCGAGCAGAAGAAAATACGTCCAGAGGTGAGCGAAGATGAGTCAATGGAAGAACAAATCGACGCGGATTGCACGCGCAATGAGCAAAGTGCAGGAGTGGAACAACAGAGGACGGGTTCAAACGCCGGCATGGACCAGGCAAGCAGCGTGCAAGCGCCGGCAGTGAAGATGAATGGCATCCGGGCGCATTCCAGCAGCAACAATCTGATAAACCGTGATAATAACTTGATACTCGTGCCCGAGCCCCCTAAAACGAATGGGAACGAAGTCAAAACAAGTTCCACGTGTTCGTCGAGCAAGGATGCGAATGGCGCTCTGGAGAGTAATGCTCCTGCCGAGGTGCGTTTCACCTCACCTCTGACCCTTCACTTCTAAATTAAATCCATGCTAATTTTGCAGGACAAATACGATTTTCACTTGTCCAATTGCTTCGAATTTATCCGCTCTGGGTTGGAAGCGATCATCGAGGATCAAGTGACATCGCGTTTTGAGGCAGAGGAGCTGAAGAACTGGAACCTCATGACGCGCACGAACCGCAATTATGAGTTTATCTCTTGGAAGCTAACCGTCATCTGGGTGTGCGGATTTTGCATACGGTATTGCTTCCTGTTTCCCTTGCGCGTCATCATTTGCTGCATCGGCGTAAGTACTCGTTGCGTAATGCTCTGAGCCGCAAATTGATTTGCTGCCTCATTAAGAGTACTAACATTCTTTTCTTATGTTTGCACGTTTCCTGCTCACAGAATTAACAAAATTGTATGCATTGCTAGATATTGTGGCTGGTTGCAACCACTGGCCTGATAAGCGTTCTGCCCGATGGTATATTCAAGCGGTACTTCAATGCCAAGTCATTTAAGAGCGCGTTTCGCATTATGAGCCGCTCGTTGTCGGGCAAAATTACCATTTATAACCGGCAATATCGGCCGAAATGCGGAGGCGTTTGTGTTGCCAATCACACATCGCCAATTGACGTTCTAATTCTCTCCACTGACAATCAATATTCATTGGTATGTTTACTAATCTCGACATGTTTCTTCCTCCGCGAATACATGTGTGTTTTGTTAATGGTCGCTTCGATTTGTTATTTTGGGTAGCGAACGCTTCTCTATGTTTTCAATGCTTGTGTTGCGTCCAAATCGTGTGACATTGCGTTTTCGTTTTGCTCTAGGTTTGTTGGTTGACGCTGTGTACCGCGTTAGTGGGATACTTTGAAGATGGACCCTTCAAGCAATGGCTCAACCGGGTCATCTCAATAATGTGCTTTGGAATCTTGTCCGCTGCACTCTCCTCCGTCATAACTTATCACAATCCAGCTAATCGACCAAAAAACGGCATTTGCGTTGCCAATCATACGTCACCCATTGATGTGTTAGTGTTGATGTGTGACAATTGCTATTCGCTGGTATGTATTCATGCTCTACTTTACGTTTTATTCAACCCCATCACTGATTACTGTGCTTCTTTTCATTTTCAATTGAAAGTATGCAGTATTTATCCGACTATTCTAACAGATTGGGCAACGCCACGGCGGATTTTTGGGCATTCTGCAACGAGCTTTGGCTCGAGCCTCGCCACACATTTGGTTCGAGCGCTCGGAGGTGAAAGACCGACATGCAGTCGCCAGAAGGCTGAAGGAGCACGTGTCGATCGCCACCAACCCGCCAATTCTGATTTTCCCCGAAGGGACTTGCATTAACAACACGTCTGTCATGCAGTTCAAGAAAGGCAGCTTCGAAGTGGGCAGCGTCATTTACCCGGTAGCCATCAAGTACGACCCGCGCTTTGGGGACGCATTTTGGAACAGCAACAAGTACTCGATGATGCAGTACCTCTACATGATGATGACCAGCTGGGCCATCGTCTGCGAGGTGTGGTACTTGCCACCGATGACGCAGAAGGACGGCGAGTCTGCAATTGATTTCGCGAATCGCGTCAAATCAGTGATTGCCACGCAAGGCGGACTCGTCGATCTCGTTTGGTAAGTAAACTGCCAAATTCCAAGTGGGTGCACATGTTAATGCGATTCATGCGCTTACAGGGACGGCCAATTAAAGAGATCCAAGCCAAAGAAAGAGTGGAGAGAACGGCAACAAGAGGAGTTCAGCAAAAGACTGAAAGTAGAATAAATCCTAATCGTAACGTACTATTAACTCAAAGATATTTAAATGCTGTATAAATAGTTAAATTACCAATCATTGTACAATATATATGTGTAAGTGAATCTAGTTTCCAACTCTGTTTATTCTGCCTATGTGATTGAATGTGGTTGCAGAGAAATTTTACATACACTATTTAATAATTCATGCCAGATTTATAAGATGTCAATATTTTAATGATGGTCAAATATAAAAAGAAATAGATTTCTCAATTTATCCGCAAACTAAGCTTTTTCTCAAATGGGTCAAATGAAATAAATGCTAAGTAATGCCCATTTTAATCTCAAAAATTCAACTACCTATAATTATTATTGGACCTCGTTATGCATTAAGGTCTATCACAAATGATTTTATCGATTAGTCGCAATTACTTTATTGGCTTTGAGCTGAAAAACGGTACGTGATCCTAATACTCATTGAACAGCAAACCAATTGCGGTGGCAAGAAAATGCGACTCTTAGTGCAGTGTCAAACAACGAAATAAATGCCTTTATTACGCATCAAATGACGAAATGACTTGCGCGCGCTTCTACCGCAAGCTGGGGCTCATTTTATAAACTTTGCTTCGTACGCAACATCTAATCACAAATCGCATGCACTTCCTTGCTAGAGGAAGCGAACACCTCGCTCATTGCACCGTGGGTTTGCTCGATAAGAGCGTCGAGATCGTCGATTGTCAGTCCTTTAGTCGGAATCGGTTTCAGTGTCGTTATGATCACTTTACCTGCAGCGCAATAGAAATATTCATCGGCAGGCGCGCTCGTTGGCACCTTACCCTGATTGAAGACTTGCTTCTTCTCGTCAATGAAATAATACTGGCTGTAGACGACCGGCAGAATGGGAAGCTGCGATGTTATAGCTAAGTGGAACGCGCCCTTTTTGAACGCATGTATTTCGCCAGTATTGTGGCGCGTTCCCTCTGGGTACACCCACAGCTTAATCTTGAACCGAAAGCGAAATCATTGGCAAGGACAACGCGGCGCAAGGGCAGAGGGCACATTCAAATACCTTCTTTTCCTTCACCGCCTCGCCGGCCGCATTGAGCGCTTCGCGCGTTTTACTCGAGTTGACGCGGTTTATGAAAATTAGGCCGCACAGCCAGGCGGCGAGGCCGAAGGGCCATGCAAAGAACAGCTCCCGCTTCGCCACCACCGTGCACTTGTCCATTATAGGCCAGAGATCAAACATTCCTTAAAGCATTCAAGCTGTGAGAATCGACGAGACGCGCTGCGTCTACGCATCGTTTACCTAACACGTCTAAAGAGCTCTGGTGGTTCGCTACAATAATGCAGGCCTGCTCTTTCTCGAGATGCTCACGACCTCGAATTATCCACTTCAGTCCAATCAGGGGCGAAATAAATTTACAGATATGTGATGCCACCCTTAAACAATCAAACACGTTGTTGCAACGTTCCCAGCAAGATTCACTAAGCAGAAGCATTGCTTATCGAGAAACGAGAATGATACGCCCTTGGAACCTCTGATCGAGACTTACACTAGATTCCGGACGTTTTTTGCTCGCAGCGCAAAGACCGGAATGAAGAAGACGGCGTTGAATGAAACGATGATATAATAGGCGCAGAACTTTGCGTAGAATCGAAACGTGGGGCTGGATTCGTAGAGGAATGGCAAGACCAGAATGAAGCCAGCAAGAAATATTTCGAAATAGGACGCGCTCATTGTCTCTCTCTCTGCACTGGAAGCAATTTCTTTACTCAGGTGCGGCGCAACGCACTCCCAACTCACCCAATCGTCCTCGCTCGTCTTGCGACCGCCTAAAAGAAATCGTTGAGCAAAAGAAGCGCTGGCGGCCGAATTGGGTGCAGCGGGCATGCTAAATGCAGCCGGGGAAGCGTTTTGTCAATGCCGCCAGACTGCTCGGGCAGCTAGACGAGCGGACAGAGGCAAGCCAAGGGGGACAACGCGGGCGTCCGCGTGCACGATCGAATTGTGCGCTTACGCGCTTCACCAAGCTGCGTGCATCGTCACCAACAGCTCGAACGCTCGCAGTCGGCAGACGACTGATGGGCGCCTTCCCTCAGCCGGCAGCACCCTTCCGGCTGCTGCGCCAGGTCTGCAAGGGCGGCACGCCGCCTCGGCTATTGATTTTCTAAGTCGCGCGACCTTGGCGCATTGATATGACCGATGAATTGGGTAAAATTGACGCTTCGATTGTTTACAACAGCGAATGCGAATGCGAATGCGTATGACATGTGCAACACGTGCGCGTGTTTGCGATTGCGTTGCTTAGCAACGTGCGCGAGTCGCAGCTAGTTGGCGAGTTGGCGTGGAGCATTGCGTGCGAATGACATTCGCCGTCGTAGTCGCGGCCGATTTGCCACATTTTGCCGCAAGACAATGCAGACGCTTCCGCAGCGCGGCGACCTGATCCGGCGGCAATTGCAGCGCGAGATCCGGTACGGCGAGCGGTCGACGCAGCGGCACGCGGCGCACATGCGGCAGATGATGCGCGAGCTGGCCGAGCCGCAGATGCGCGCCGACGTCGAGGTGAGCGTCGCCTGCTTCGAGCGCGCCGTCGACAGCAAGGACTGCGAGATCTCGCTGCTGCTCGACGAGCTGCAGGCGGTGATGGAGCAGTGCGAGCGGTCGGCGAGCAACCACGTCGAGGACATCGACCGCATCATCGTGCTCTGCCACGACCAGATCGCCGACCTGCAGCTGGGCACGCGCGAAACCTGCGACAACATGTACAAGGCGGCCACGTTCGAGCGCAACGAGGTGGCCCTGCTGGCGCACGACCACGAGGACTTCCTCAAGACGATGCAGTACATGCTGAAGCAGACCAACAAGAACACGGTGAAGAGCATGCGCGGCGAGCTGCTCAGCCAGAACGAGGTGCAGATCGCGCGCATGAACGACATGACGCTCAAGTTCGAGCACATGGCCGGGCTGCGCGTGCAGGGCCTGCAGCAGGACTTTGAGCGCTTCCTCAACGACTACGTCAGCATGATGCGCACCAAGAACAGCCGCTTCGACGCGCTCAACAGCAGCGACATGGCCATGCAGACGCTGATCGCGCGCCAGTGGCGCCGGCTGCGCGACAGCCTCGTGCAGGTGAAGGTGCTGCGCGCCGCCTTCCGCGACATGCAGACGGTGCGCGCGAAGAAGATCCTCGAGATCCAGCAGGAGGAGGCGTTCTACAAGCGCGAGCTGCGCGCCACGCTGCGCGCGGTGCGCGCCGAGGCGCGCATGGACGAGGAGAACCTCACCGTGCTGACCGCCACCAGCAACGACGTGATCACGTTCCTCGCCAACTTCTGCCGCCTCGGCGACAAGATCCTCTCGTTGGCGGCCGTCTGCCGCAAGTACGAGACAAAGCGCGAGCAAGTGATGCAGTTCCCGACCTTCGACGCGCTGCCCGCCACCGGCAAGCGCGGCGCGCACCAGAAGCGCAAGAGGCCGGACGCCGCCGCCGCCGCCGCCGCCGTTGCCACCGTCACCGTCACCGACGACGACGACGACGGCGACGGCGACCACGTGAAGAAGGTGTTCATGCCGGGCCTGCGCAACTTCTGGCTGCGCAGCGCCGCCGCCGACAGCCAGCGCTACAAGATGTGCGAGATGCTGCGCCGCATCCAGGCCGACGTGGAGCGGCAGAAGCTGGACATTTTCAACTACTGCCATTGCGTCACGTGCCCGGCGTGAGGGATCGCTCGCAAATAAACCGTCTGAACCGATTGCGCACGTTTCTATCGAGCAATGCAATTGAAGCAATTGGCGCGATCTGACGTGGGAGCGAAAGTGGAAAATGATGCGTTCATGACTTAAGTGACTACTTGGCCCTCGCTAGTCTCGCTTGCGTTTTGTCTGCGCCTTACCGCGTTCGCCCAGTGTGGGCGCTGCTGCGGCAGCAAAGGGAAGCAGCAATTTATCCACGACCGCATGAATTGAACGCACGCTTGCAATTCGAGTCGGGCACCTACTGCAGCGGCAGTGTCCTTACTGAACCGACCCCGAGGTGCGCGCCGCGACGACACGAATGGCGATTGCGATTGCGGCGAATCAATTAGCCTGCGATTCGCAGGCAATTGTCATCGCGATCTTCTGGTATGTGCACGCTAACTGCCATTGCTATCAGTAGCCACTGTGGCTTGGAGGGGTGATCGCTGGTATGGCAAATATTTACGCATCGTCAGCCGACGTATTATCACCACGTCGTTGTCTGTCATGTTTTAATGATTTGCGACAATAGCAGGTGGGATTTGCAATTTGGGCGGCAGTCAATTGCGTGCGAAATTCGCGCTTATCTTTATCCCACGAATAACAAAGGCATGCAATAGCTGACTATTTGCTTCCAATTTAAATGCCACGTCATTTGTCGTAATTGCTATTGGCGGTAAGGTGTATATACCATGCATAGATGGAACGAAAATAGAAATTCGGCAACGTGTGTTATATAATTGATGTAAACTTGATATAACCGCCGAATAACAATTACATCATAATTGCTAGTGCAAGAAACGTGTAATTTCGACTTGTCAAATTCCCATTTCAAAAATAGATTTAATGATATAGGTCCTACAAGTTCTCCTTTCTTTCATGTTGTCAACTCTGATAACGACCTCTTAGATGACGTGCAAAACAATTGACAATTGCAACAAACAAGTTTATCACGAACGTGTGTTAATTGCAATAATTTCAATAGCAATAATGAATAAACACAACTGTATTTATTCGGGCGATTAAATATTCAATAAATAAAAAAGTCTCAATTAAAAACGCGTAAATTCTAGCGAGACTTTTTAATCATCTTCCCAAGTTCACTGTTGAATAATTTGATAGCGCGACGAATAATGTAAACTTGTAATTGACTGTTCTCAGTCTAGAGTAGTAATTATAGCAAAATTATGCGCGAAATGATGAAACCGGCAATTATCACGTTTTTCATCATTGTTTAACGTCAAAAATGTGCAAAATTATGATCAGGGCAACAAGCACAAAGCGGATGTTAATGAAGCATCGCTTGCGCAAAGCGTCATCTCTGTCTGCTCGCGAATCCAGCGACGCCGCGAGTGCACGATAAGACGGAAGGACGGACGCAACGGCGCGCGGCTTTATCAGTCGACGGCGTTGCTGTTGGTGCGGCAGCAACAGGTGCGCAAGCTGATTACTTGCGCCTAATGTCATCATTGTTAAGCCGTGCAATTGTCAAAGTGGTCGCGCGCGCCCAGCCGCAATCGCCGCTCAGCCATCATCCATCCATCCATCGCAAACTATTGCTAAACTTTAGCAAGCAGCGAATATAGTCAAAGTTCAGATGCGGCGCAAGACAGAGCGCGACCTGCGACTGCGAATTTGCGTTTGATTGTCATCAGCTAACTGTGAGTGCCAAGCCAATACACATTTACTTCGCTTCTTTGCGCGCCTCTTGCATTCGCATCGGCTGCAAGTCTGCGCCCGTTACGTAACGCAGCACTGCCCATTGCCGGGGTGGCGAAAACTTGACGAATTGCTGCGCATCAGTGCGCCCGACCGTGTGATTACGCAAGGAAGTCGAGTGCGGCAACTAACTGCTCGTCTATCAAACACAGTGATTTGGCGATCTGCTCTGCGCGTGCAAATAATTTCCGCAATCGCAATGCGGACGAGGCACGCCGCGCGCAATTATTGTTGAATAACCACGCGATTGAATGAAAGAAGCGCGCACATTGCGATCCGCTCAATTGTAGTCAAAAATGCGATTGCGCCAATGACACAGGCGAAAAACCAACCAAATTCAACGAGAAAACTAACCAACTAAAGAAGTGCATCACTCTTGAATATGATGAGGCACGTAATTAACGACTGCAGGCAGTCAACGCCGTTCTCTCCTTGCTCCGTGCGCGAAAACGGTACATAAGCATTGCGTCTTCGCTTCCTCAAAAAGTGAAAAGTTCAAATCGAAGAATGCGGAATTGACGCGCGCTCGCCTGAACACGTTGCGCACCACCTCTTCGTCGCTATTTTGGACGAATTCGGTCAGGGCTGCGCAAGGCGAGCGCGTGCGTTATCGCCGCGATTGCGGCCGCAAGGACGGGTTGCTCGGCCCTCGGTACTGGGTCATTGTCGACGGAAACAATGCGGAGCGCGCCCGAGCCGCCTTGGCGCACGCCGCAAAAATGCCAAACGCGCGACCACTTCATATGCTGATTGCAGTAACTGTCGACGCGATGGCAACGGAAAAGGAGAAGGAAGCCGACAATAACAACCGGCCAGCCGGAAAGGCATGGACCGCGATGGGCCTGCGTGAGCGGTACGCGTTCGTCGTCCGGCACGTGACCGTCGAGCCGATGCTGGCGTGCTACATCGTGCCGTGCGTCTTCGCCGGCCTGGCCGTCCAGAACCTGAGCATCGAGAAGGCCTGCCGCGTGAACCTGGCCTACCCGGCGCACGTGTGCGACGCGCTGAGCGCGCGCGCCACCGCCAACTACACGCGCGAAGAGGGCCGCGTGCAGCAGCTGGTCGCCTCGATGACCGTGTGGAAGACGATCCTGCAGAGCGCCTTCCCGGCCTTCCTCATCCTCTTCGTGGGCGCGTGGAGCGACCGCTGGGGCATGCGCAAGCCGTGCATGCTGCTGCCGATCGTCGGCGAGTTCGCCACCGTCATCGGCCTCATGCTCTGCACGTACTTCTTCCACGAGCTGCCGATGGAGGTGAACGCCTTCATCGAGGCCATCTTTCCGGCGCTCACCGGCGGCTGGTTCACCATGTTCATGGGCATCTTCAGCTACATCGGCGACGTGACGACGCTCGAGATGCGCACGCTGCGCATCGGCGTCGTCAACGTCTTCTGCTCGCTGGGCATCCCCGTGGGCCTGGCGCTCAGCGGCGTGCTCTTCAAGCGCATCGGCTTCTACGGCGTCTTCGCCATCTCGGCCGCCATGTACGTGCTGGCCTTCTGCTACGGCTACTTCTGCATCGTGGAGGCGCCCGCGCTGCCGCCGCCTGCGATCGACGACAAGCGATTCGCCTTTCTGCGCGACTTCTTCGACGTGCGCCACGTCGGCGAGACGTTCCGCGTCGCCTTCAAGCGCGGCGACCACAATCGCAAGCTCAAAGTCATGCTGCTCATGCTCGTCGTCATGGTCGTCATCGGACCCATGCACGGTGAAATGGTCGTCATGTACCTCTTCACCAGGTTTCGATTCAACTGGGATGAAGTCGACTACAGCATTTTCTCCACGTACAACATGGTGACGAGCTTGATTGGTAAAGCGGCCGCCCAAGGCTCATAGCAAACTCATAACCATCTCATTGAAGGAACAACGCTATCGGTGGGCCTCTTCAGCCACATCCTCAAGTTCGACGACGCCATCATCGGCGTGATTTCTTGCACAAGCAAGGTGCTCTCGAGCTTTGTTTACGCGTTCGCCAAAACGTCGCTCGTCTTCTATCTAGGTAGGTTCAATGATTTCGTTTATTGTCCCACCAGCGCAGAGATCTTAACACCATTCTTTGCGATTGCAGGTGCAATTGTTGAAGTATTTAATGGCACATCGTTTATCGCAATGCGTTCGATCGCCTCGAAGCTGGTGCCCAATGAAGAACTTGGTAAACCGCAATTTGCTCGAGTAGTTTGAGGTCGCAAACTTCTTTTCATTTTCAGGCAAAGTGAACTCGTTGTTTGGCGTATGCGAGGCATTAATGCCCTTGGTGTACGGTCCAATGTACAGCGCAACCTACACGGCAACGCTGAGAACGTTTCCGGGCGCTTTTCTGCTACTTGGCGGCACTATGACGATTCCAGCGGTTGTGATCTTTGCGTAATTATTTGCACAGCAGTTAGTTGCGCGGAGCCGTTACGTTTCGTTTCGAATTTCAGGTGGATGTACGTCCAAAGTCGACGCGAACGAAGGAGCGAACACGCAAAGGACGCGAACAAGCAAGCCGAAAGCGAGGCGACACGAGATTGCAAGCAATTAATGACTGACTCGTTTGGATCTCAGCAGATCTTAGGCAACGAGAACGCCGCCTTTGAAATGGAAAAGTATAAGTTTTAATCACGCTCCTCAGTCTATTGATTCAGTCGCAAAAACTCCCTTCAAATTTAATGTGATACTATAATAGTTGACTGGAAATCGTTTTCTTTGCTCGGAATGCAGATGATTACTTATTAGTCATATTGTAGCCACAATTACATTTCAGCTGATAGTTTAATATTAGCAATACAATGATTGATACATTTCTTTTACTGGTGATGTTTGTTTAAATGAAATAAATGCATTCAATGATAATTAGCAGGCAAAACGGATTATGTGAAGCATGCATGAATCGTGCAATGATGCAATGATGAAATTTAATTGTGGCCCTAAGTTTAGTCTCAAATAGAAGTTTGCACCGAAATATTGTTTACATTCCCAGTCAACGCACCTAGGCAAGAGGAGAGCGCAATAATCTTCAAGATGATTCTTATTTATATGCCATTGCAAAACGTTTTTATTCCATTGTGATTTATGATAATTGCGCAATTTAATTAAACTAAATAATTAGCGAGCGCTGCGCTGCGTTCGTATACTGAGTATCGCAATATCAAGGCATCTTTTCGAAAGCGCTTTGTACGTCATCCGATTTGAAGTGCGACGAAGGTAATCTACTTTCACACTCAACCCAAAAACAATACGACGTCAACGCCAAATTGCATGCAGCTCCACTTTGTAGCAAGTGCACACTTTCGGATTGTCAAACTATCCATGGACCGCAATTTTCCAGCAGGAGCAAAGAAATTCATTAGAAATGAGAACGCGCGTGATCTAAAGTCGCCGGAACGTGCATGGAGAAGCAATTCTCGGCGGCAATAAATTCATTCCATTTTGCAACTTCCAATTTGGATGCGTTTTCAATGTGCGCATGCCAACAATTGATAAACTTGAAGCCCATCATAAAATCAGCACGAAGACATTGCAGATGCAATCTGAAGGTGTCGAAACACTCTGCAAATCAGCATATCCATTTCGCTGCTCGTGTGAGCGTCTTGCTGGCGAAATCTTCGCGCTGTCTAGAGCTATTCCCGTCATGAAAATTCGCCATTGTAAGTGGCGTAATGTAATTTTGATTTTGCCATACAATTGATTGGAATGCTCGCCAAATGCGCTCTCTACACCGAAATTAAATGCCAAAGTTGCCGTGAAGATTCACAATATTCGATACATATTTTACGCACATTTTTACATCACCGCTAGTTTGGCTGCGAATGTATATCATGGCACGATTGATAATGTCAAATAGCGCTGACTTATTAAATCTTTGATATCACCTAAAGCCACATACACCCATAATTACGTATAATGAAAGCGTTGGCGATCTGAATAAATATCAGGCGCGATTGAGAGACAAACTCAATTTGATTATGTTTGCCATTGGTTACTCCATAATCATTCAATTCAATATGCAAATGAGCGTAACTCGAAGCATTCTTCTTTTCTAATCTAGCAATGTCAGGTGCCGTCTACAGACAACTCGTTCGCTCTGTCATTTCTGGCCAATTACGAGCTCAGAAATTCGTCCGCAGTACAATGCCAATGACATGATTAAGCGGCAGTCGGTGAATGTGTCCGAAATTTGGTGTCTTAGCAAATTAATTGTGCAGAAGCCTTGGACTATAATGAGCAACATGTAATCGTGACTGGAATAGATATCGATCGAGTCGATCAATAATGCCATTGTGCAATTATATTTTCGATCAAACTACTCGCGCGCTTATGTCTTATTCTAATAACAGCTAGAAGGGTGCGAATTCGGTGTGATTCAATCACCACTAACAGATTGACATTCGCATCTATCGCTCGCCATTTATTCAATCCAAAGTTATGCAACAATCTTGGAAGAAACGCATTACGAAAGTGCAATGTAATATTAATCGCACAATCAATTACGAATGTAAGTTCCGGAGCCTGGCGAATGCTACTGCACTGAAGGCAGTGAAATTAAGCGCAAAATAACGCTGTCTAGTGGAGACGCGCTGAGGATGCTGCTGAGACTCGCGCGCGAAAGCAACTTTCGCCTTAAGTAACAGGTGCGCTCGTCGAGCAGAGCTGCCCAAGACACGTCAAAGAGTGCGAAAGAAAACTTTTTGAAAGCCCACGATTGTCGGGCCTGCGAAATCGAAGCAGATTCGCCAGCTTGCTAACTAACTCATCGACAAAGTCTATGAAAACGAAAGAGGTTCATCAAGTCAGAAATGAAGCGAATATGTGCAGCTGTGCGTCAGCCAGCTGCTGAAACCGTAAAGTTCAAGTAGAACAACGAGTGGTTTCGCATCGGCGAAAATCTCTACAATTCAGCACATTTTCTGCGCGCATTCGAGGAGGATCGAACCGACTCCAATACGCAATTAGAAAGTAATTAGTCAATGATTGACAAGCACTTAACGTGATTATCACGATATCGATATCGAAATTTCGAGGTTTCCTGCGATTTCTCGCGATTCATGAATTATTCATCTTGCGAACCAAATTAGATCTGATTAAATTGTCGGCCAGCATCGATTACATAAATAAGAAACCTAGCCGAACGTCACGTTAAGAATACGTAAATGTCGGAGCGCAATTTACGGCTTGCTTTGCATTTGCAGATTGATTGCCATTGCAGATAACAATGAGAGCGGCGTGAAAAGAATCGAGCACAACTTTCAATTTCGCCGCGTTTGATTGATGGACAATCCATCCGCGCACATGGGGACGCAATTTGCATGCCTCCACTCGGCGATAAGCAGTGCTACAGTTCCATTCGAATTAAGGACATCCGAAACTGCGCACGCGCAAGAAGAGTAGGCTTAAGACGGCAGCAGCCAGCACTCGTCGGTACTATACGCGCCGCATCGGTTCGCAGAGGGCAGTTCCTTGGCAGTTCTTCGCCTGCCTTCGTGCGCCGCCGCGACGACAAAGAGTGACATTCTCCAGAGTGCCAGAGTGCGTCAACGTGCCATATCTTCGGCGCATCACGGTGCATTCTTGCACAGCCAGCCCAAGGGCTCTCGGCAGCTGCCTATCAGCGCTTTCACGATGCTCGCGCTAAGGTAAGTGTTATTGCATCAGCTGCATTGTTAAGTCGCTTGCAAAAATGATGCATTTGGTGGGAAAGCTTAAAATTTGATACTCATTTCATACGTATGCATAATCAACCTGATTTTCGATCTCGAGACCGACGCAAATGTCAAGTGTTATTTCTACGAGCGGACAATGCTCAATTTCAGATGGTCAGTGACATAAGAAATATATTCATCGTAACCGCAGACGAAATTCGACGAGTGTCATTTGCATCCGAGACAAGCTTGTTAGAGTATCGAGCACACAATTGTTTTACAATTATTTTCTAGCTCGACAGGTGTGGGACGGCGATGGAAAGCTATTCATTTACTCACGACTGATTTGCATCTATTACACTCGCATAATTTCATCACGATTATTTAATTGTTACAATTACAGTGTGAAATTGCATTGCAAGTAAACAAATCTCGGAAACATCGAGGCTATTACAGGAATATCTGATACTTTAACCAACTAATTAATAGAAGAAACAACTAATTAATAATCACCATTTGATTCCGGTATTGTGTCCAATTGTGTCACCTAGCAATTTATGTCGATGAACGTGACAAATTCAAGCCAAGAAAGAAACGGTGCCAGTGTTCTAAATATTATAAATGTCAACCGCGCAAAGAAATTCCATCTCGCATATGATATACTTTTTGTTTAGTAACAAGTGATAAAACAGCATTAATAGCTCACTGCAGCTGATTTGAATTACTTCAATATTTACAACATGCGCTTGCATAAAATCATCGTTAAGTCACACTTATCGCCGCGATCAACGTCGTCGCGAAGAAAGTTTCCATAATTCCGGCATTAGGTCACGTGCCTTGCATTGCAGTTTCGTTATCAAGGAAACGCATCGCGAGTGAAGATATAAGGTATTTCATAGCGGATTGTGTCCGAACTGAATTCAAATTTCTAACTGGATGGCCAGGCCTCTTTCCGAAGACGGAAACGTGGCCGCATTGTTAGGCACTACCTTGACATACTGTTAATTGCCAACGTCGAAATTCTGCAAACTGGATTATTTTGGGCATTCTTGGGCGGCGTATGAGATGATAATTGAAAGCGCGACGAGATCTCACTTTGAGACGAATTACGCAACAATTACTTGAGATTGGGGACAGTGCCAAACACCTTTTACTCTCTTTTGCCTACTCCAATTTATCGTTTACCCACAAGAACAACATTTCGCTAACATAGATTGCTTTCAACATTTTTTTTCGAATTAATTGTGACTGCCGCATTTCTGGGAAGCGTTAGTACACCGGAAGTAATTTTCTCCTTACGTAGACATTACAGCATCGCGGTTAATTTGAACAAAGTTCGCGATCACATTGTGAAGATGCTGGCTAACAGCCAGGCTATCGCCTTTCGATATTTGAAGGCATTCAAGGAAAGTGAAAGCAGAACGCGAATTGCGAAATGCGGACTTGTGGATTGATTCTTAAAGGACTTGTCTTCAATAACAATAACATGATAGCGAGATTGTATCTGATCTCGAATGGCCATTGATTGTCAGGACAGGAATCTACCATAAATGCCGCAAGTATGGACTTGAAAGTTTGAAGTGAACTAATTGTGCTCATAGCCGCATTGCCAATTATGGCGAATGTTCAATGGCCTGTCAAGTTCAAGAGTGAAATGCTTGAGTGGACCGCTTAATGCAGGGCTCTCATAATTGTATTAAAACTCTAGTGCTTTTCTGGGTGATATTCATTCGCCAATGTCACGATTTCCAAAAGCAAACCATTGAACCATTGATCATTAAATGTGGAATGCATTCACACTGATTCGTGGTCTACTGCTAATTAATACTAGTCTAGAACTAATGTGTAATTCTAATCAATTTCTTCGCATAAGTTTGCTATTTCCAAAAAGGTACAAATTTATTTGTAAATTTCGGCACTTTATGCCTATGCATCAATTAATATTGTGAACGAGATAAAGCGCTACATTTGATTGCAATTTGCGGCTACGTATCAAATATTCTCTCGACTCCTTTCACTTTTTGAGCATCTTCACTACATTGTTTTGCGACAGCCTGCTTTCGGATAGGAGAATGGCAGAAATAAGAACTACGAAGAAGGTTAACAATTACATGGTTCGACATGTAATTTTAGAATTTCCAAAGGCAACAATTACGCAATGTATGCTTAAATCAATAATATAATATTTGTCATATCATAGCCAATATTATATCATCGCCTTGTTATTCATATCTAACTTTTATCGTATACAAGCAGTAAATACGTTAAAGATGGTAATTTCCAACAATTCAAAAGGCAAACAATGTTTGCCTTGATTAAGCGAACCTAAAAATAAGTAATGAGGGGAGTACAAGTTGGAGTGAGGCTATGTTTGGGCACTAATCGCTAGCAATTAAAGATGCTGCAAGAAAATAGATTAGGCATGACGTAAAAATGCGATAATTTGGTGCTTGCTGAATGGTTCATCATCTGCTGATGGCAGTGACATAAAATTAAAGAATTTGCAATCAAATTATCAGAAAATACCGTAGACGTGGGCTTACCTGGAAGAGAATACACAATAACAATGCGATTAGTGCCATTGGGGAGGAAAAGGATTAACAAGGACCTAACACGAGACCTCTTGAACGCGGATCTAGATCGC
>JAOEHK010000007.1:1130073-1146203 GCA_025447835.1 Labidoglobus nevermanni
CTCTTGCAATTATTCACCAAATACTCAAAGTTCCGAGCCAGCAATTGAAAAGCGTTAATTGTGATAAATAAATTAAACTTACCGCGGTAACGGCGGCGGCCGATGAAAGCCGTGGAGATGTGACGCATCACATATGCGCAAATCGCAGTGACGGACGGATAGCTCCCAGCCTAAGGCCTGATGCACTCCACGATAGCAATCTCCGTTTGCGAACGCTGATAGATTGGCCGGTGTATGCTTCCATTGTCACGAATTGCCTTCGAGTTCCAGTGCTGTCTGCAAGCGAAGTGAAGTTGTGAGGCGTCGTCTTCGAGTGCAACATGTCGTACGCATACTTGTTCAAATACATTATTATCGGGGACACAGGTACGTTCAGCATCAAATGCAACTCTTTGTCATCGTATCCCAACTGGCTTACAACTTAGTAATGTGTTGAAAAGTTACGCGTTCCCGTCTAGGCCAGCCAGTCTGCGTTTCTTTGTACTCGCCTGGCTCCCCTGGGGATCATCATATTGCTTTACCTTTTGCGAACGTCTTCCAGGAGTGGGAAAGTCATGCCTTCTGCTGCAGTTCACCGACAAGCGGTTTCAACCCGTGCACGACCTGACCATTGGCGTGGAGTTCGGGGCGCGAATGATCACCATCGACGGCAAGCAGATCAAGCTGCAGATATGGGACACGGCCGGACAGGAGGCCTTCAGGTCCATCACGCGTTCGTACTATCGCGGCGCAGCCGGCGCGCTGCTCGTCTACGACATCACGCGTAGGGAGACCTTCAGCCACCTGACCACCTGGCTGGAAGATGCACGACAGCATTCCAACTCGAACATGGTCATCATGCTCATTGGCAACAAAAGGTACTCACCGCCTGGGCCGCGCACCCTCAGCCTAACGTTCTGCGTCCGCTTGCAGTGATCTGGAGAGCAGGCGCGAGGTGAAGAAGGTGGAAGGCGAGGCGTTCGCACGCGAACACGGCCTGGTGTTCATGGAGACATCGGCGAAGACGGCTGCCAACGTCGAAGAAGCGTTCATCGACACGGCCAAAGAAATCTACGAGAAGATTCAGGAAGGCGTCTTCGATATCAACAATGAGGTGAGCTTCGCAATACAAAGTGGAAGGCGCGTTGACTTACAGCGTTTGCTAATTGCCAGGCGAACGGCATTAAGATTGGACCGCAGCACTCGCCGACAAATCCCTCGCTTCCGGGTGCCGGAAGAAAAGACGGCGCGCAAGGCGGTGCCTGCTGCTAAGTGCTGTCGGACCCCGTCTGCAACAGTGGTTACTTCAAGTCAAAAAGGAGCAGGATGCGATACAATTCTATACATTAACTTCTAACCATTAATTATTGTAATCGAATACTTCGTATGTCTAACCGCCACCGGCCGGTTAGTCTAATTATAATCGTCTCTCAATTTGCGTTCGAATTGAGTTCGCGCCGAGTCGATGATACAAATTGGACATTATTTTATTGTAATTTACTAGAAGATTGTGCAATGTGTAGAGTTCAGCTGCGATTTTACTTTCATTACTTATCTAGATTTTCATATTGTGATTTTTCCCTGACTTCTTTTACCCGATCTTGCAATTGAACCGCCATCTTCCCAATTATTAACCTTGACGGATTTTCGAAATGCGTTTGCTAAGATTTTTAGTCATGTTTCCTTCCCGTTTTGATTTATGAGCTTTATCAAATGGAAACCGCATTTTCGCTTGAAACCAATGTTTTGCCGTTTATGTTATCTATGCCTTGTCTACTTGGAATAATTAGTATTTAGAAATTGCAACCTTCATAGCAAGGCGATGTAATCAGCACGCATTTGGAATTATACATTTGTAATCTCAACAGTCGAACGCTATGAATGATATCAATTTGTAATAGAAGCGTATGATATATATAGCGAAATAAATGGTGTGCAAGTTTGGCCATGCTTAACCTTTCAATTCCTCATGGTTCCCAATGTTTTGCAAGTGGAGCGCATTGCATCAGGCAATTGTTTGGAGGATATGAAATTCGGGAAATGAATTTGAAAATCTTTCAAATAATGTCCGACAGGCACCAGTCGGAGAGCGCGCAGTCGTTGCAAATGTACTCGATTGCTACCGAGCGCCGTTTTTCACGTAGCAGAAGGATTTCCTGTCAAGATGGACGACACTACAGTGTTGATACTGCAGCATCATTCGCAGGCGATTAAGATACTGAAATGGAAAGTGAGTGCCGGGTGCGCAGTGCCCATCGGCCGAGTGATCCTCCTGTACGATTTTGCCGGCGTCGAAAAGACGGAACAGCGTAAGCTCAAGGCGACACAGGCTGGAACCGTGCACGAGTTAATTGCGCCGGAAGGTGCCATTGTTCAGTCCGGGTAAGGCGTGCTGTCCGTCTCTGGGTTTCGCGCCAAATTCAAATTCAAACGCACTTGTAGGGAGCCGCTGCTGCGCCTAAGGGCTTGCATACACCCCACTGTAATGAAGGACATGTGCGCGGAGTGCGGCGCCGACCTCCGAAAGGAGGAGGCCAACACCACCGCCTCCGTCCCCATGGTGCACTCCATCCCCGAGCTGAAAGTGAGCGAAGAGGTAGGTAGGGCAGTCTGTAGTGCGCTGGGCCTCATGTGGATGTGGGGTTACAGGTCGCCCAGAAGCTGGGCAAGGCTGACGGCGAGCGCCTGATTCGCGACCGGAAGCTGGTGCTGCTGGTCGACCTGGACCAGACGCTAATTCACACTACGAACGACAACATTCCGGCGAATATCAAGGACGTGTACCACTTCCAGTTGTATGGCGCCAACTCGCCGTGGTACCACACCCGCCTGCGCCCCGGAACACACACCTTCCTCAGCCACATGTCGCAGTTCTTCGAGCTGCACATCTGCACGTTCGGCGCGCGCAACTACGCGCACATGATTGCTATGTTCCTCGACACAGAGCAGAAGTACTTCGCCAACCGCATTCTGTCGCGCGACGAGTGCTTCGATCCGACGAGCAAGAAGGCCAACCTCAAGGCTCTGTTTCCCTGCGGCGACGACATGGTCTGCATCATCGACGACCGCGAGGACGTCTGGAGCCACGCGACCAACCTCATCCACGTCAAGCCCTATCACTTCTTCAAGCACACGGGGGACATCAACGCCCCGCCAGGTCTGGACAAGCAGGACGCCGACAGCAAGCACGGCGTCGATCTCACTAACATTAGGAAGGCGAAGCTGAACGGAAAGAACGACAAAGCGCCGGATCCCGGATGCGAGACGAGCAGCGGCGGGCAGCCCGATGACAACCTACTGAAGAACGGCTCTAAAGACATCGACGAGGAATACAGTCTTGTTCTGAGCGAGGACGCGCCAGCGGGCGAGAATGACTCCAATGGGAATCCTGGGACTGCTGAAACTACTACGAAATCCGAAGCCTCTCAGTCGGACGAGCCAGTTCAAGTACATGAAGAGACGACAAACAAAGAAGCATCGGCGGACGCAGCGAGAGAGCAGGAGGAGCTGATTGAAATCGAAGACGCCGACGACTACCTGCTGTACCTCGAAGACATCCTGAAGCTGGTCCACCGGCGGTTTTACGAGCAGTACGACAAGCTGGAGGCGGGCCGCGTGCCCGACCTGAAGCTCGTCATCCCGAGCGTGCGCAGCGAGGTGCTCAAGGGCACGAAGCTGGCGTTCAGCGGCCTCGTGCCGACGCACATCAAGCTGGAGCAGTCCAAAGCATACCAGGTGGCGCGGAGCCTTGGCGCTGTTGTGACCCAGGACATGGACGATGCCACCACGCATCTGGTGGCGGTGCGGCCCGGCACGGCGAAGGTGAACGCCGGCAGGCGGAAAAAGCACCTCAACATCGTCACGCCCGACTGGCTATGGGCGTGCGCCGAGCGCTGGGAGCACATCGACGAAGCCATCTACCCGCTCAACGCCAAAGGCTCCAAGAACCGCCACCCGCCTCCGCACTGCAGCAGTCCGGAGCACGTCGCCAGCTACCCGGTGCACGAGCAGCCAGCGGCACGCAAACGCACGCCGAGCGGCCGCTTCATGGACACCATCAACCCGCTGATGTCGTTCTCGCGCGACGACATCGCCGACATGGACAAGGAGGTCGAGGACATCCTCGAGGACGAGAGCGACGACAGTAGTGAAAGCGGCGGCGATGCTAGGCCGGAGGAGGAAGAGAAAGAAGCCGACGCGGATGTGGACGACTGTGAACAGACGGAAGTGGCGTGCCGGCTACGCAGCACTGACGAGACCTCCTCGAGCTCGGCGGAGTCGCTGACCAGTGACCTGCCGCGCGGCCACAAACGGATGCGCGACGAGGCCGCCCTCGCGGAGGACGGGGAAGACAGGGACGGTGACTCCACGCTGGACGAGGTACCCAGCGCCAAGTTTCGGCGCGGCGAGCAGCTCGAGAGCGACCTGGACATTGGACAGGAGTCCAACACCGAAGGCAGCGACGATGCGCCCGACGACGTCGATGACGGCGAGTGGAATATGATGGGGGCAGCGCTCGAGCGCGAGTTCCTCTCTAATAATTGAAGACGTCGTGATGCGGATGCATTTTTGTAACGAGTCGAGAGTCGAGTGCGGGAATAAACGTTCGCAGCATAGGACGAGCCACGAATTTACCACTAACATTACGAAACCTTGTTGATGTTGTTGCGCGCACATCATAGGCAGTATTATTTTTGTAACTTGTTGAGGGGCTGCAAAGGGCGCACCCGCGGACTCATCACGAAGGAGTTAAACTGTACATAATTCGATAACATTCTAGTTGATTGGAGTGCGCACCTCGAAGTTGTCGAATGTTGTCTTCGTTCAAAGCGACTTTGTAGGCTGTTAACCATGAACAAATTGCAAGCAGTGCGTAGAGAGAAATGTTGATGAATAAAATGATAAGTTATTTGAATCTGCCGACTTTCATTTTACCTTCCTGCTCAATCAAAAAGGATCGCGAGAAGATTTCGAATTTCACGCGGCAAGAAAGTTTGAGTGCCTCAGGTTTGTGCGCGCATGCTATAGCCGGCGAGCGACGAGCGTCCATACCCCCACTCCGTGCACACTGCACGACAAACCGACAAGATTTGCGGAAATTAGGCGGACAAGATGCAAATTTCGGGTAAAGCTCATTGGCGTGGTCCAACGCATCGGATGCGAATACCTTAGACGCGATCGAGGAACTAGCAGATGCCGCATGGCGGTGCCAGGGACGCAATAGATTTAAAATGTTGCTGCTTACCCGGTAGCGTGGCCACGCTGGCGGGGATGCCGGTTGACGTCACTTCCCTTTCGTGACGCTAGCGTCCCAATGCGGCGGCGATTCCGCTTCCAGCTAGCGCGCTCCAAACGGCATCCTCTCGTCTGAACGCCGCCATTGTGCTCGCAGGCGTCCGCATTGTTGTTTGAGAAACGCACCGCGTTTCGCCGGCGTTTCGGTTCCACGCGCGTCTCCGTCCGTCTCGTCCTCGTCTCCGGCTCGCCAGATTCCCGGCGCGCAGCATTCGCGGCAATGGGCGATTATCAAGTTGCGACTGTACAACAGGACGCAATGGGCGCCGTGCAGCTCGAGCTGGGCAATCCGCACGCATTGGCCCTGCGGCGACCGTTCGATCCGCTCGCGCACGACCTGGAGGCGAGCTTCCGCCTGACGCGCTTCGCCGACCTCAAGGGCCGCGGCTGCAAGGTGCCGCAGGAGGTGCTCAACCAGCTCGTCGAGGGCTTGCAGCAGGACTACAACAACAGCAACGATGAGCACTCGCACTTCATGCACATGGCCATTCCGCGCATCGGCATCGGCCTGGATTGCTCGGTAAGCAGCCCATGCAGATGCTGCTGGCAGGTGGTGAACTCACGCTCGCTGTGCCCGGCAACAGGTGACGCCGCTGCGCCACGGCGGCCTCTGCCTCGTGCAGACCACCGACTTCTTCTACCCGCTCGTCGACGACCCGTACATGATGGGCAAGATCGCCTGCGCCAACGTGCTGAGCGACCTCTACGCCATGGGCGTCACGGAGTGCGATAACATGCTGATGCTGCTCGGCGTCAGCACCAAGATGACGGAGAAGGAGCGCGATGTGGTCATCCCGCTGGTGATGCGCGGCTTCAAGGACTCGGCGCTGGAGGCGGGCACGACGGTCACCGGCGGCCAGACGGTCGTCAATCCGTGGTGCACGATCGGGGGCGTCGCCACCACCGTCTGCCAACCGAACGAGTACATCGTGCCGGACAACGCCGTCGTCGGCGACGTGCTCGTGCTGACCAAGCCACTGGGCACGCAGGTGGCGGTGAACGCGCACCAGTGGCTCGACCAGCCGGAGCGCTGGAACCGCATCAAGCTGGTGGTCAGCGAGGAGGACGTGCGCAAGGCGTACCACCGCGCCATGGACTCGATGGCGCGCCTCAACCGCATCGCGTCGCGCTTGATGCACAAGTACAACGCGCACGGCGCCACCGACGTCACCGGCTTCGGCCTCCTGGGGCACGCGCAAACGCTCGCCTCGCACCAGAAGAACGAGGTGTCCTTCGTCATCCACAACCTACCGGTGATCGCGAAGATGGCCGCCGTGGCCAAGGCATGCGGCAACATGTTCCAGCTGCTGCAGGGCCACTCGGCGGAGACGTCCGGCGGCCTCCTCATCTGCCTGCCGCGCGAGCAGGCAGCCGCCTACTGCAAGGACATCGAGAAGCAGGAGGGCTACCAGGCGTGGATCATCGGCATCGTCGAGAAGGGCAATCGCACGGCGCGCATCATTGACAAGCCGCGAGTTATCGAGGTGCCCGCCAAGGAGTAGCGACCGACCGACCGCCGAGCGCTCATCAATTCCAAGTAAATTACTACAACCGAGGGATTATTTTTATATGTTAGATATTTATGTGCAGTGATATTGCGAAACCACAATTAGAATGTCTTCATTTCTGCTTTGAGTTACGTCAAGCACGCACGTGCGCCAGCTTTATCATGCCATTACGAATTGACTCTGCACAAAAACATGTTTTTCTGACTGATAAATGCGCAATTTAAGGACTTTTATGAAATAATTACGTTCTAGCTGTTACAATGCGTTGACGAAATCACAGACAGTGTCACATCTGCATAACTAATTTGTACAAAATTGAATTACAAGGAAATCCATTCATTGCAACAATTTCTATCAAATTAGCAATACAACATTATTTTAGAGGCAATTCATGTCGAATACAATGTTTATTACCGCTTAGTTGCTATTTGTTTCACTTACGCCATTTTAAAGCTACTCCAATTGCTTCAAGCGCTGCAACCGCTTTCGGGCGGCGATCTTCGACTTGAGCTTGAACTTGTTGCCTTTACCGTTTAGCTTCTTTCTTTTCACAATGGCTTTCAGCGTTTGTCGCGTCTGCGAATAATCAACGGCGTCTGGCGTTTCATTCTGAAGTTTCTTCACAAAATCAAGGCCCTCTAAATAGATTTGTGGATACAATTACACTTCACAAACCCTTGCAACTGACTCGACTAGTTGAAATTAGGACTAGGTTATGCCTGAGGGACATTGCAGTTTTCTGTAGTGTTACCTTACCTTGGTATCTGAAATCGTCATTTTGGAAGAAGAACGACTCCGTCCACAGCCTACCGGGACCTAATTGAACATGCTGACCATGATCCTTTCCTTCCGGAGTAGATTTTTCTTGCTCCTTATCTTGTTTGTTGGAAATTTCAGTTTCATTATCAATTGAGTTGAATGCGTTGCCAGGAGGAAGTTTTTTCTTCCTCTTTGCTGGACTTTCAATGTTTTCCATTGGAGTTTCATCACGGTGCCAGGTCGTTGAATTTGGACCCTCAGCATCATTATCATTTGATGGGCCCAACATATCCAATACACTGAATGATGCGCTTTGTTGAAAAACTTGCTGCAAGTCATCGTCGATCTGGTAGTAGGTTTCCTTCGATGTTTCCGGCAGCGCCGGTGCCTCCTGATCTGCATCTTTATTCTTTTTCCGCCTCTTTTTCTCAGCTAGCCCTATCTCATCAACCAACTCGTATTTCGCATGTTCAGGTTGACTAGGATCGAAACGCTGCATGGTTTTGCGCGGTTTGTCGGATTTTGTCTCTAAATTTTTGCCCAAAACCTCACAGAAGATTTTCAATTGCTCCTTTGACTCTTGCTGCACATTGAGGTCGCTTTCTTCGCCATCCCATTGCGTTCTGGCTTCCTCCTTCTGGTTGCTGCCGTCGTCTTCATCGTCGAGAAACCTTTCATCCATTTGGAAGCGTTTGTCCTTGTTGAAACGTATTTGGCGGTCAAATAGCTGTTATCAAAAGCAATATGTTATGATATGGCCGGAATGAGCCGCATTCGAAACTAACTTCTTTTCCCCCTTTGCCTTGAAATTGCTTTTTGAGTTGGAAATCTTTTCTAAAATCATCGGCATCCAGATCCTCCTCGTCGTTGAATAGAGATAGTTTCTTGGATGGTTCCTTCGATGTTTTATTGACAGTGATCTTAGGGGGTTGACTAATCTCCTCGTTGCCATCAAAGACAATCTTCTGGCGCTTGTGTGAATCCTAAGTGAAATAACATTTCCGACGTCAGTAGATGGGACGAAACCTCATCAAGTTCTACTTACAATATTCGACAAAGCTGCCTGAATCATGGATTTCTGTTCTTGGTAGCCTTTCTTCATGTTCTTCATGGAATTGAGTCGCTTTTGATCGGCTTGTTTGCGATACGGATCCTTACTTTTCTCTTTTTTCTCGTTGCGCAGGGATTGAACAATAATAGGCGCATTTCCGACGCTCGCTATTGTTTTCGAATGCGTCTTAAACTTATTATTCTTTATAACCAAGTCCAGTTGATCTCCGTTTATGACTTGGCTATCTGTTTTTTTTAATCGAGGTGTGTTTATGCTTTCTTTTGCTACCGATTCCTCTGCACTATCGGAACTACATGAACTATCTGATATCTCCTTCGATCTGGGACCAGATACCAAACTCTCAGACGTGCCATTCTCTAATCTCTTATGTTTTCTATCTGCGATCTCTTTCACTGCGCTATTTTGGACCTCTGATGTTGAGTCAACATTATTTACCTGGATTGCGTTCGAGCCTTGCTGCTGCTCCTGCCTTTCTTTCTTCAGCCGTTCCATGAAGCTTTCCTTTGCCAACTGCACGTCAACGAAATGCCCTTTCCAATTCTTCGCGGAGAACTCATTGAAACCTAGTCGATTATAGCATACTAACAGGAGGAAATTTGCATGAAGGGCGCACTTACATTCCTGCAGAGATGACCTATCGATATCGATGTTAATAAAGGCGTAATGATATGAGGTGTGTTTGGGTCCCAAATCCTTTCGCGTTCTGATTTCAATCGACGATATATTACCGAACTTGAACAGCTTGTGACGCACATCTTCTTCCTTTATTCTGTCGGGTAGATTTGGGATGAATAAACGTCTTGTTTCAAGTTTCATTCTTAAGCAAGTTAATCTGCTAATGTGGTTTCTGGAAGATTCTCACACGTGACTTTAGAGGTTACGTTGCAAGCACTAGGTAAATCTTTGATTAAATGTTAAGTTACCTGTAATGCTCTAGATCACGATTCTAGTACATTGAACATAATGTTTAACATAAATGCAACACAGAAGAAGCAATGAAATGACGCGGAAAACCCGTTTTATAGGAAGAAAAACACTTTCCAAAACCTCACTCTCATATAACCAATGTTTAACCTCTAAATTGATATTGCCTGTTCTAAAATCACACGGAAAATGCGGAAAACCGATATAATGTTTCTGCAAGAAATGCTTGCAACGCCCTACATAAGCTTAGCCGATTCGAAGAATCTCTTGGCTAGTATCATAGCACAACTTTCAGATTCAGGTATTCTAATTCGTATATTCTAATGCTGTACTCATAGCTCATCCTAGAGACAGTTGAAGAGGCTGTGGACGTGGAGGCGACGATAAGTCGCATAAATCGAGAGATTCGCCAGCAATATTTGCTCCTCGTGATGGGAAGGTGCGAAGTGACTGGAGGAAAGAGTGTGTCGTTAATAAGTCTCCAACGAGATGAGAATCACGGCGGTTGGAAATTTTCCAAGGAAGGCACAAGCTATTGGATGAATGTAATGCACGAAATCGTCATATCTAGCAGCAAGAGTTTGGAGCGAATGGAATGTTTTAACATTGCCAAGAGGAATGAGCCAGCACTGACGCTCGAACGCGCCGAAGAATTTCTTGCAACCTGCACCCAGGAGGGCTACCTAGTGGAGCAAACTGGCAGATATTTCCTGGGAGCGCGGGCATTGGATGAATTCGTTCATGATCTTCGCGTTAACTATGCAGGGCATATCAAAGTTTGCGAATTATGCTCAGAGATTTGTTGCTATGTGCGGATACTGTTTCATTTTGATAGTTGCAATTATAACCTAACATTTGGCGTTTCAGGGAACAACGTGTGCGAATTGCGATAAACTTATGCATACTTACTGCGCCAATGATGTTATTAGCACGAGGAACGAATGCCCATTGTGTGAAGAGCGATGGGTTTGTCTTAATTCCGAGACTGACAACACCGAAGAGGGTTCAACCGCAAAGCGACGTCCCAGAACAAAACGGCTTCGCGAAGCGTCGTAATACCTCGCCACCTACAACCGATAATTGTTTCAAATATGTTCAATTTTAAATGAATGCGAATAACTTAAATATAAATTGTTTCCTATACATATATTTATGTGCCTATTTAACTATCTGGTATTGTGAGGCAATTCTGATTCTTTCCCTTTTGCCAACTACAGGTGTAAGGCAACTGGACTTTTATTTACATGCTTTGTTTATTTGCAATAGTTTTTGTTTAACTCTCATATAATGTGTGATATCTTCATATCATTTGTTACAAGTATGATTTCAGCTGTCATCTTGAGTGCATATCTAACATTCAATTGTTAATTGTACAAACAATGTATGATACATGCACATCCATTAGGTTGTTTTGCTTAGGTGAAAAATTGCTCTATGAAGTTATCTTAAACCGTACGAAAGTGTCATCGCTAGCGATGAATGCCCTAGCTGCTGGTGCAGCCCACAATTGCCTCACTTGGCTAACATCTGACGTTCTCGATTAATGAATATTTCTATATTATGTGGCACCTTGTTTCTTAGCTGGGCAATTCTTTCTCGCGCGAATTGTCCGAATGCGATGTGATTTCGTTAACGAACGCGCATCAAGCTCGATTGTCCGGCCTACAGTCACTGCAGGTGTTCGTGTCGACTTGCTGGAGGACTTGATCGACGAATGAAAATTCAAGGGGAAGCGACGATAAAATCACACTTCAATTTTCATTCCTACTTTATTTCTGCTTGTCAATTGTCTTACTGTTATGTTTATCGCATAGATTGTTTTTGTTTACGTTTATAGCGACGGCTGCAAAACAAACGGCGAAAGAAACAAGTTGACGTGATGCTAACACATTAATTAGCGTCTTTGCCATTCGCAACCGCAAACGAATTGCAGTTTTATAGCCAGTTCAGTCATGTCAGTCATGTGTAGTAATATCTGGATAAATTTTGTATCGCCTGTGCTTTGATTGATACAAAAGAACAATGAACACGAATTCGCACGTACAAGCAACGAGGGGCTATTCCAACGCGAATGAGAGATAAATACCTCAACTGTATCGCCTTGTTCGCATCAAAATAATAAGTTGAATGCTACCGAACGCAAAACAGCGATATCATATCATAGAAATACATACATTTTGTGCTCTCGCTCGCAGGCATCGGATTGCATCCATCAAAATGAACTCCCTCTCTCTCTCTCACTGCCTCTCGCGCTCTCCCCCAATGGGCTAGGCTAACATGGTACGCGCCCGACTTGACTGAACATCGAGAGCCTGCCAAACGAATGTAATGTGAATGCAGGTGCTGTTAAAATCAGCACAATTATGAGCAGAGAATTCTTACGTGTGACGTGCAACAGCATCCCGATTGCAAACGAAATGCAGTGAGTCGCGCCCGGATCGCCAACAGACCAATTTGTCCATCGTCATTCGTCCATGCGTCGGTTACCTCCGTCGTATAATTATATGTATAGTCATAATAGTATTAGTTAATATTTAGATTCCTATATACAGATGACCAATTAACTATATAGCACATTGTTGTTGAATTAGTTAGTTATTATAACGTCGTCTGTCTGTCATCAGCGGGCAGCTAATCCATTCAACGCCAACGCAATCTGTGTACTGCCGGTGATCAAATGTGGATAGAAAACGTCGTGGATTACTTGTCCGCATCGTCAATGTATAAAAAGAATGGAGTTGGAAAGTCTAGGAGCTATGAGCAGCTACTTGAACGTCCTGACTGATAAGTCGGCTGTGCCCACAAATCCCTACCGATCCTGCTCAAATCTCCGGTGCGTCGCGCCTGCCTGCTTACCTGCGCCAGGCCCAGGCAGGACGGAGATCTGAGCCATGTACACGTACATTTATAATAGAGTTTATTTGAAATTTGTTACTAAGTGTATGTGAGGGTTGGTTGTCTCCTGCTCTACTCCAGCGTCCTGGTCGCTCGTCATCCACCTGATGATGACGATGAGGAGGAGATGGAGGAGGTGGAGGAGGAGGAGGAGGAGGAGTAGGAGGATGATGATGTTGCGGCGCTCGCTGGCTGTCGTGGTCTGCAGGTTGAAGGCGACTCGCTGGCGTGCGAAACTTGGCGGCAAGCGCGCTCTACTTACACAGTGACAGCAGCTGCTTGATGGTGAGGATGGGGTGCTCGATTGGAGGGATATCACTTCTTTATGGTGGCGGGACAACTGTTCGGCGCCACCCTCTTGGTGTGACTGATCTCCAGCTCGCCCAGGCGCTTCCACAGCTCGTCGCGCTCCTTCTCACGCTTCTTCTCCCTGCAACAGCGCGGTTAGTCGCCGCCGGCGCGCGCCACCCTCACTTACTTCTGGCGCTCGGCCTTGTAGCTCGCCGTCAGCTCGTCGAACAGCTTCGAGTTCATCTCCATGAACGTCTTCAGCACGTTGTAGACGAGCGCGACGATGGTGGGATTCCAGTGCTCCTTCGAGATGCGGTACAGCGCCGGGAACATGATCGGCATTATCACGTGATTGTTCTCCTCCATCAGCGACATGATGTACTCGTTGTTCCAGAAGTAGAGCGCGCGCTCGGCCACCTGAAAATGCGGGCTCGACACGCACTTGGCGACCTGCCGGAAGAGCGGCTCCTGGATGCGCGTGAACTGCGACGGCTCGATGACGTCCAGCACCTCTTCGATCTCGCCGAGGAACATCACCTCCTTCTGGCTGCACGTCTTCGGCCAGAACTTGAGCAGGCCGCGCACCACCGGCTCCGTGAGCGTGGGGTCCTTCTCCAGGAACTGCACCACGCAGTAAGCCAGCTGGAAACGGAGAGCGAGGCGAGGCGAGGTGAGACGGAAGGAGGCGAGGTGCGGCACCTACCTGCGCGTGGTACAGCGACAGACACTTGACCTTGTGCAGGGGTATCAGCACCTTGACGAGGAACTGCTTGTGCTCGGCCTTGAGCGGCAGCGCGAAGCCGTTGATGATGGAGCCGAGGATCTCGAGCAGCTCGCCGACGCCGTTGAAGTGCTCCGTCTCGTAGACGAAGCGCAGGAAGATGTTGTTGATCTGCTTGCGGATGAACGCGCGGAGGCCGAGGAATTTGCCGTAGATGCGGTGCAGCACCGTCTTGAGGAAGTCGCGCTCGCGCGGGTCCTCCGAGTCGAACAGCTCGAGCAGCTGCAGCACGAATTTTTGGTCGATGACGCGCTTGCCGATCGTCGGCTGGAAGTCGGAGCTCTCCAAGAAGCGCAGAAAGAACTCGTAGACGAGCTGCAGGTGCGGCCAGCTCGCCTCCAGCGTCGGGTCGTCCTCCTCCGGGTCGAAGTCGGGGTTCTCACTGGGCGGCAGCGTGCGGAACAGGTTGGCGGAGATCTGCAAGCAAAGATTGCGCAGATTGCGGCGCCTCCAATTCCGGCCTCACGCGACTTGCGCTCACCATCTTGATGATCTCCGGGTACACGGCCTCGGTGAGCACACCGCGTCCGCTCGTTATGTAGTCCACCAGCTCGTTCAGCGTGCATCGCTTCACCTCCTTGCCTTTGAGGTCGGCCACGGGATCCATAAAGTCGAATGGCACGCAGCATTGTCGCAGCTTCCGAATGAACAAGTCTTCCTGTTCGGGCGTCGACACATCTACAAGCAGTTGTTGTTGATTGTTGGGAACCACTGAGACATCCAATTGAAACAACAAATTGCAATTGAATAACATTGTCGCACGCATTGCATCAACATTCGGACCCGATTGTCCAATTATCAATTGATTCATTGCCACATCATCGACTGCAACGATGTCCAATTGATCGATATTGAAAGGCGGAAGAGGCGAATTCGAAGTTGTTTCCGATTCTTGCAAATTCATAGAAATTCGTATTGTAAGCAATGTAAATTCCACCAACAGGAACGGTTAAGCCAAATGAACTGCTGAACGGACTTGGGGCAACCTAATCTCGCGACCCATTTTGCTAGGGATGAAGCGGGACACGTACAGGGGAATTTTCTGCAATACCAGGGATCCAATCCCGCCCTTGTGTGTTGCGCAGGCAATCGCATTGTTGATAAATAAACAGCCTAATCAATTCGCACCTAATTAGCGCAGTTCTCCAGTGACCCAACGACGCAATGAGACAGGTTTATCAATTAGGAGCTTCGCTAACTGCGATGTCGTGGTGGTCGGCGTGCTAGGTTGGGTTGGGTTGGGTTGGCCGCGTGCAATAACGGCGATTGCAGTGGCTGCGATTGCGTGGGCGCCTTAATCACGCAATCGGCGTGTTGTCTTGGAGTTCTTAGCCATCTGCCGACACGGCAATTGTCCCGCTCGCACCCACGCGACCGCTGCTTGCAATCGCCTTCTTTTTCGCATCGGACTACCACTTGGCACCGTCGCGTCGCACGCGAGCATTTAATTCGCATTTATATTTAAATCGGCGCCGCGAGATTCATGAATGAAAGCCGACTAATATGGCTTGCTTGCAATTACTACGCGGCCTTACGATTCCGCCCAGAGTGCTGACCTTCAGTCAACCTAATCTCTGCATGTTCGACCTCCTTGCTGCGCCCATGTCTACGAGGTCTATCGCCATCCCTGCCAGAGTTACCGCACCATGAGGTCGTTCACCAGGGCATCCTTCCAAAAACAGTCGACCTCTGGAAGCGGATCGGAAGCAGTCCTGGCGACTGCAATATTTCCTATTTGCCGCAACCTAATGACGCATTCGGCGTGATTCATGCACGCGGTGTGCACTAGGATGCTCCGGGATGTGTTTAAATATGAAAGAATTCACTAATCGTTGCGTCATGCGGGCGAATCACTATTTAAAGATGCTATAGATGCGATCTATTGCAATGGCCGGCTGGAGGAGCTCTTCCGGGCCGCGGCTAGGTCAAGAGCGAAGAAGAGCTACCTTTGAATGACGGCAGCGGCTGCAGCTCCACGTCCTGCGAGTTGCGGTACCTGGAGCTACCCTGCGAGCGCTTCGTCTTCTTCTTGAGCGATCGCTTGGCGAACGGATCGATGCGGTCGACGAACGTCGTCGACATGTTCACCGCCTTGGAGTTCGCCAGCACGTCGCGACGTCAATTTGCAGGATCGTTCGCCTTCGCCGACGAGCACCAGGTGGCTGGTGCCGCGGCGTCGCGCGATCTCGCGGCACGCGCACGCACGCGCTCCGACGAGGTCGATGCACCAGGTGCCTTCTTCACGCCGACGCTCGCACACGCAGCCAACGTGCGCGAAGAAGACTCACGTCCGCCATCAGCTGGTCAGCAGCGCAGGAACGCATCGCTGCGTGCGGCGGACACCATTAGCGAGCGAGCGTCTTTCGCACACGCCGCAAACGTCAACACGGCGCCGAGTGCTGGCTGGCCAGGCCCCAATTCGCGCGAGTCGCGACGGCGATGCTCGCAGCCAGGCGTCTCGGCCAGCTGCCACGCGCGCTGCCAGTCGGCTGCAGAGGGCGCGAGCACTTTGCACTGCTGGATGTGGCGCCGACGTCGACGATGACAACGGCGACGACGACGACGACGAGGACGTTGCTCAACGCAGCGCACACGCTAGCCGATCGGCCCGATGCCGTAAGTACCT
>JAOEHK010000007.1:1150474-1162084 GCA_025447835.1 Labidoglobus nevermanni
TCGCGAAACCGGATAATCTAAATTGTTTCGGAATTTCCTAACCTAAAAATGCACGTGTTTCTTCTGTTTTTGCAGTAAAACGGTGAAACTATGGCTAAATCAAAGAATCATACAGCTCACAACCAGAGTAAGTAATTCAGTGACAAATAAGATCGCGCCTTAATGTTAACGGTTTTGTGGGATTTCAGACCGCAAGGACCATCGCAATGGCATCAAGAAGCCAAAGATCCCTCGCCACGAATCGTCTTTAGGCGTAAGTGTTTGCTTCACCAAGTGACTAGAGTACCATTGGGAGCTTTCAGATGGAGTCGAAGTTCTTACGAAACCAAAAGTTCTCAAAGAAGAATAATTTGAAGCCTGCACAGCAGCTGAAGGTGGCTGCTGCTAGGGTGGCGAAACGTGCGGCAAAGGCGGCTAAGATTGCCAAGAAATGAACAATATGAACAATATTGTATGAATAGCTGATAAACAAATAAAAAATAAAACTTGTCTTCTAGTTGGGATCAACGTGTGATCGATCTTTTATTGATCTACAAAAGTCCTTCAGTGCTCTTGGAGGCCGTAGGATTCGACGAAAGCTTACGAAATTTGCTACGCAAAGTATACGCACTGTTAGGTTTCCGGCGTTTGTTGTTGGCTTGCTGTTGGATTGTCTCATCTGCATCAAGAGCATCGGGTGGTCCAAGCGAATCATGTGATACCGTCATCGTACTCGATGGCAATGTTAAATCCACTAGGCTGCGTTTGCGTGGCATTCTCGGAGTGCAACTAGTTGAACTCTGCCGATAATAACGAAATGAGGCAAAACTATATGAAATGATTGAAAACAGGTGTGGAAACAACTCACAGCGCTCTCATCTGCACTAGTGATTGTGCAGTTGGCGTTGGATGGAGTCCCTTCAAATTGCCGGAGCTTTTGTTTCAAATAAGAAATCTCTGAGGAGCAGCATTCATGCACGACGAGTTCATGGTGTAATTTCTCCTTGGACGCGGCTAAGTTGTCCACTTTGCCAAGGGATTTAAAGATATCTTTTCCGATTGCCGTGATTTTGGCCGTGAGTGCACGATTGGATAATTCAGTTACGAGGAGTTGCCTGCATTTGCGAATCCGAATGAGAAATAGCGCACGAACTCGATTTGCTACCTACTTCTTCAGCGTGACTATAAGGATGTTGATTGCCTGCGGATCTTTGTTCGAACGCAGCATGTCCTCCACCTGACTTTCGCAGGCGGTTATCATGTTGCGGAAGTCCTGCATACCGTTGAGGGATTCCTTCAAACGTTCTGCCTCCGCTACCAAGTGGTCGATATGGCGCGCCTTCTCTCGGTTCAATTCTAGCTGTGCCTTCAATGCGAGCAATGTCGTTTTGTTCGCGCATTCCGCTTGTTTGCTCTGCACGATGAGCTCCCTGCATATCATGCTAACAAGGTCTGTTCTGAGCCGTGGCAAACAAAAATACAATCATTACCTCAGCCCGCCGCACACTGCCTTGCAGCTCTCGTACTTCCGCTTCAGCACCGAGATCTCCTTGTTCTTCTCGGACAATTCAAAGCTGATCATGTCCAATCGGGACTGGAGAGTTATCACATCATCGACGATGCCCTCAGACGACGCAAAGTTCAAGTAAATGCGGTGCACACTGGCGGTAGTCTCTGCGTGACGGCATTGGGGGCACGTTTTGGAACTGTAAATAAAGATTCATTGAAGTAGTACGCCAAACTGAGATCATTGCAGCTTTACGTTTCCAGCCATTTCGTCAGGCAGTTCTGATGAAACATGTGGCCGCATGACGTGCTGAAGATCTCTGACTTGGGCGTTAGCAAATCGGAGCAGATACTGCAAGCGGAATTCATAATAATCTGCAAAACAGAACGAAATTTTTGATGCGAAATGTGTGATGTTCACAAAAGTAACCTTCTAACAAACATGTACAATGACAGGCAAAAGAAAATGTGTGAACATTGTTTAAACGACAACTGGAATTAGTCTACGAAAAATGGTTGTTGTTAGTATTCACTAAACAATTGAATAACTAATAATAAATGTAATAATTGTTGCAAATCGGCCGCCTACGATTATTAATCAACGTTGAGGTTATGGCGGTAAACTCACTGATTCAAAATATCGCAACAATGAAACTTTCTCTTTCTGTGTCAAAGTGTTACTGCGTCAATAAATCTCTAACTATCTAAGATTTAGTTAGTAATTACTATTCTCTTGTCAAATGCTGTCTATAACAGTCATGGACGCTTCATCCAACGAGCTGAGTTGAAATGTCTTCGGGATCTTGCATTTCTTTTACTTTCTTCCCTTTTTTGCATAACAGTTTTATAAACATTTATCTAACAATTCTTTTCAATGCGTAACATACTTCTACTCGAAACGCTTGTTTATAATCTTTGATGGTGCTCGAAACCAGTCACAACTGCGTCAAATTGTCGATAAATGTAATAAATGTCTTCGTTTACACCTTGTATGTGTAACCATTTGAAAAATGGGTTGCCGAAACCCGGGATTGAACCGGGGACCTTTAGATCTTCAGTCTAACGCTCTCCCAGCTGAGCTATTTCGGCTGTGATTGGTCCTTGTGCACTTTTCATGATTGCCTAACTTGCTTAAACTTCTTCCTGGATATGGACTATTGATCTTGAGAGACTGCACAATTGGTGCATTGCATATTAGTTGTAGCGCAACCTGGACACGCATTACATAATACAGGGTTCAGCAAGGCGAACGGAAATTGCAAATATGGGATCAAGTCATCTGTAGTCGACTCGCGACAGTTGAGACTGCGTCTCAATGACTTTTCGTGGTTCGCTGGGACATGTGGGCAAACTAATGGTGCGCATCGCATCTTCATGCATCGGCTGAGGGGTGCTCCCATTCGGCTTCCGTAAATCGCCTCCCGGTGGACGCAGATGTCGCTAGCATGCGCAATCCATGGGAGGCGCACCTGAAGACGGCGCGCAAGTACTTGGCGAAGGCGCTGAGCGTCGAAGTCACGCTGAAGAGGCACTCGCCGTACTTCGGCCTGGAGGTGCTCGTCGGCCTGCTCCTCATGGCCGCCTTCTGGGCCATGAATCGCAACCTGCGGCGCGTGTGCGTCGACCTCAAGCAGCGGCACGCAGTCAAGCTGCTGCTGCAGCGGCTGCAGACGAGCACCACGCAGCCGCTGCCACAGGCGGGCGAGCCTCGTCGCCGGCGACGGCGGCCGTTGCGGAAGCGGCGCCTGCGATGGCTGACGGACGACGTCCTGGACGTGGGGCAGCTGACGACGGAGCGCGCGCTCGCCGGCGGCATCACCGCGCTCACGCCGCGCCAGTTCGTGCGGCTGGACAAGGAGCACCAGCGGCGCACGCAGCAGACCCAGGAGTGCATGCACTCGCTGACGACGCTCTTCACGGGCGTCGTCCACAGGCGGCGGCCGCGCGACGAGATGCGCGAGGAGATCGCGAGCGCCAGGGAGCACTGCGCCGTCTCGCACGTCGCCCACCAGCTGATGGGCTACGTGGACGGCGAGCGCGTCACCGACAGCCTCCTCAGCGTGCTCAGCGACCTCATCGCCGAGTCGGGCGCCGACGACGGCGCGCCCTTCGACGCCGACCTCATGACGCTCGTCTGCGACATTGGCAACCTGGAGCGCGACGTGGACGTCTTCCACACCGAGAAGACGTCGCGCCTCCTGCTGCGCCACGCCAATCCGCACAAGCGACGCGTGGGCACGCGCTAAATGCGCAACCTTCTGCAGCCATGTTCAGTGTCGATGTGCATTCGTGTAAATCTCAGCCAGTATCGGCGCAAATATATTCAGTCAACTCGTGTCCTTCTTGCAAACTTGTTCGAATTTCAAATGGCAGCCGAGTTTCGAACCGCGATGGCACAGCGCTCACGCTTCCCGACCGGCCGCGCCGACGCGGCGGGAGATTTGAAGTGGCGGCACTGTCGGTGGGCGGTTGCACTGTCGTCGATACTGACTGGCTGCATTTCGTTTATTGTTACAGTACATTCGAATTGGTTTCGTGGGAGTCATGTAAATCGGCACGCTACATCGGGCAAACAATACATGGCTGCAGAAAATGCACAAGAACACCATCAGCAGATCGCTGCAGTGCTGGCTTGCGCAACAAATGAGAACAGTTTCGCTTGCATGGATTTGGTGGCTCGCAAATAAATTCACATTTTACATCAACTTAAACTAGAAACCCTTTTTCTGGTTCACAAATAACTGCGCTTTCCAACCAGCAGCAGCTAGATGTGCATTCGTTTGAAATCTATAATCTAGGTATTGTTGCAAGTGGAGCCGCAGTCCAGGTGGGTAACAGCACATTTAACAATTCGCTACAACTTAAAGTGTATGTACAAGTGCGCTTTTGAGTGCGTGTCCAGGTGCTATCCTGATACCTCTCCAACGGCTGCGCTCTGGGGTAGATCGTTGAAGACTTACTTGCATCTAGCAACCTGCCTGCGATTCAATATGCAATGCAGGCAATGGTGCAATTCGCTCGCCACTGATCGGGGTTGTGTGTGCTAGGAAATGTATGCCTACGACTGCGAGATCAATCGATTGCATTTGTGATCGTTTCGGCCGCTTCCCAGACGTGAAACTCATTCCTGCTCGTCATCTCCGTGATAGCGAACGGCGCGCGCCATCTGTGGAGCGCACTGCCAACCCATTCACTTTCACCCCTTTCCGGGCGCGCAGCTCGCGTCTAGTAGTTCTTGTGGTAGCCGGTGCCGAACGCGCGGCCACCGCGTGCGCCGCGCGTCCAGATGCTGCCGCGCGGTGGAAACTTACCCGCTCCGCGAAAGCGCGCCCGCATGTTCGGCTCTCTGAAATCACCTCGACTGTGGAACTCACCGCGACTACTGGCCATGTGCCCCATGTGCCCCATGCGGCCGCCGCGGCGTGGCAGCCGCGGCGGCCGGTCGGCCAGCAGCGGCGCTTTGCCGCCGCGCCGCCACGGCGCCGTGCCCTCGCGCAGCTCATCGTACTGCGCCTCGTCCAGCTCCTCCAGGAAGCTGTTTGCGTCCATGTTGGCCGGGAACGGCGGCGGCGGCAGCAGGCCCTTCTTCTTGGGGTTCGTGGCGGGCTTGTCGGCGAGCGCACGCGGCTCGCCGCTGGCCTGCGCCTCGTCGTCGCTCAGCTCCATGTCGATGCTCTCGTTGTTGTCGTGCCGGAACTCGCTGCCCGGCCGCGCGAAGCCCTGCAAGCAGAGAGGCAGACGTCCACAGCTCATCCGCGGCGTCACGGGCGCAAGGACATTACGTGCGAGTTGGGCCGCCAGTCGGTGCGCTTCTCCGGCGCAGCGCCGGCGCGCTCGGCCTTGGGCGATCCGGTCAGACTGATCAGGTTGCGATGGTCGATGTCTTTCTTATCTAGGCGGCGAGCAGAGACTCGAGTAGGGATGGCATCGGGGTCGGCGCCGACATGCGTACCTGGCGCGCCGAGCAGCAGCCGATGGTCCACGTCGACGGCGCCGGGAACCGCCGGCTCCTCGTGGTATTCGATGGGCGGCAGGAACGCCTCCTTCTCCATCGGCGGCGGGCTGGCCGGCGTCTGCAGCGCGTTGCCCGCGCTCGCTGCCCATTCGGACGTGCTCCACGTCTCCACGTCCTCCTCCGGGTTGTACGCATCGCATTTGTACGCGTCGTTCGAGTAGCTGGCACTCAGACCTTGCGCGTACGCGTCGCTGCTGAAGTTCTGGTACGAATCGGCGCCGGCATCCGCATAACTGCCGTTGTTGCCTGTAAGACGGCGCGTTATTGCCGATAGGCAACGCGAGCGCATTGCAAATGCGGCCAAGTCTCACCGTAGCTTGGGCCCGAGTAGTCGGAGTACACCTCGTTGGTGAAGGGCGGCAAGGGTGGCGGCGCCAAAGGCATCTGGTTGTTGTTGTAGTTGTTGTAGGTGGCGGTTGCGGCCGCTGGAGCCGGCACAGGCGCCGGGGGAGGCGGCGGCTCGGCGACGTTGGCGAAGAAGGTGGCCAGTTGATTCGCCTGCGTTTTGGACGCGCCTGCCGCGTCCGAATTCAGGCTGAAGTTGACGCCGGAGCCGAGGAAGCTGGTGAAGCCGTTGTTCATGAACGTGTCTTGGCCAATGTCAGTCGGCTGGTAGAAGCCGGCGTCGCGATACGCATCGCTGCCGGTGCTATTCGCCCCCGACTTCTCGTAGTCGGGCAGGTCGAGCTCCGAGTCGGGGCTGGGCGACGGCGCGTTGATGTCCGGCGACGGGATCGGACTGTTCAGCGACGTCTTCTTCTCCTCCAGCTTCTTGCGGAAGTTCTTGACGCGCGTCGCGAACGATCTGTATGCCTACGAAAGCAAAGCCTATGATCTCGTTCAGCACGTGCGTCTGCCACTTACCGACGCCACGACCTTCACGTCCTTGCGGTCCTTCTCCAGCTGCGCGTCGGTGGCGTTCAGCAGATTGATGAAGCTGTTGCGCGCCTTTATCTCGGTGCGCAGCGCCTCGATGTAGCTCTCCAGGTGCCTGACGTACTCGTCCATCTCCTTCTCGACGTCGTCGACGTGGGCGCGATCCTTCAGCGATGCCATCAGCGCCTCGCCGTCCTGCAGCTGCGGATTGTGCTGCTTGAATAGCTGCAGCTTGCGGTCCGTCTCATTGTCCAGCTTCGTGCAGATGCGGATCTTGTTCGCGAGGTGCGCGGATGGGAAGTCGACGTTCTCGTCCACCTTCTTCGCCGACGGGCTGACGCTGATCAGGCCGGAGAGGTCGCTGATGAACTCCTCGCCATAGACGCCTCGCTGCTCCCATATCTTGAAGATGCGCAGGATCTTGTGCTTCACCTTCACGTCGCGCACGAGCGTCGTCGCCTTCTGGAGCGCCGTGCCCCAGCTCTCGACAAAGTCGAAACTCTTGCGCTTCGAGTACTGAATGACGTCGTTCGCTAAATAAAACAGTGTTAGCCGCTGCTCTACCTTGACGCGCTTCAGCACGCTCAGCCAAGTGGCCACGATGCGCTTGTGATGCTGCTTATGCTCCAGGCACCAAGAGCACGTTGCGTTGATGCTGTCTTGCGAGTCTTTCAGGTTCGTCAGCTTCTTCTCGAACTGCAGCGCGTTGAAATCCACTTCAGCACCCATCGTTTACACGCGTGTCAAGCTCAACTCGATGCCAGTTTACATTTTTACTCGACAATTGCACTTGCAACAACACTTTTCACTCATGCCTTGCAGGCGTCGCAGGAGACCACTATGAACACAATTCTGGGCCTCGTCATGAGCGCTGCCACCTCTAGCACGTATTCAGTGTCTTAAAACTGCACGAAATTAACAATTCGCTTCAGAACTTGATTGTTGAGCAGTCCTATTGCAGTATGTGGTGACGCCATTTTGTTTTGATGTGCTGACTGCATTACATGTTTACCAATATTGTTAGCTGATTAAATATGAAATATTTAGCGGACTGACTAATAACGAGCAGTAAATAATATTTCTGGCAAAAGTTTAAAGATTTATGAAGAATTACGGTTGAGTTATGTCGCGAGTCTACTTCGTCTCGATGAGCTTGTTTGGTTGCATACAGTCAATGTAAAATTAAAAATATTGAAAAAATAATTGTTGAAAACGTACCAGAAATGCTGGTAATTCGCTTAGGTTCCAAAAATATTTATTTGCTCCTCTATTTTATGAAACGATTTCTTTCTAGGCGAAGTTATGGATGATATTTTAACAATGATACCTGAACACAGTCTGAAAATGGAAGCAAATGCAAAACTGCCTTAAAAAGTAACAAAAACTTAATTATTTACCTGCTATATAGGATATGCAAACATTCTGGTTGTTCTCATACTAACTAAGAGTTTTTGCCAACTTATAATCTATGAAATTAACACCTAAATATCGACATTCAGTTGAGTATTTACGCTACCAACTGTGGTATCAATATGAAACGTAAATATTTACCGAATCGAGGATATAATAAAGAAGAGAAGGCGATATTGTGAATTTACGTACGCGGCACGATTCAACCGTTCTTATTGATTTGCTTGAGCAGCACTTCAAACTTGCCGTCACCGGCATTCAATTGCGGATCGCTGAGAATCTCGAGCATGAACATCGACTCGTCCTTCATGTTTCGAATCACATCGATCGTCAGTTGCACGTGGATCATTTGCGGGCCAAGCACGTACACGTCGTTGATTTTGTCGGCGGGCACGCTGAGCAGGTGCGCCAGCTTGAGGACGAACTCCTGGCTGGTGAGGCGCGACAGATAGATTGCGTTGTAGACGGGCGAGCTGGTGTTGCGGCAGACGTAGAGCGTCAGCTTGGGAATGACCGATCTGCAACTGACCGGAAGCGCGTGAAGAGACAGCTCGGCATAGACCTAGACCGCTGCTACCTCGAATGCAGCGCATTGTACAAGCGAATGCCGTCCACGTGGCCGCAAATCTCAATGAGGTCGTCGCGCGACATGCGCAGCATATCCACGCCGGCGAAATTCGTGAACATCGCGACGAGTTTGTCAAAGTGGTGCACCGCCAGCCACTGGGCGGTCTGCAGCGGATTCGAAGAGGCGGTCAGCGCGTCGCCGAGGAGCATCTACAAAGAGCAAGGAGAGGTCACTTCGGGTTGCGATTGTTCTAGGTATACCACCTCTATATCCGGCTGCTTATCGCTGTTGTTGTTCGACGACGTCGGCGACGACATGGCCAGCTTGGCCAGCTGCCGCTCGTCGGCGCCGTCGCCATGAGGGAATGCTGGCTGCGCGCCGCTGCAAAAAGAAGTCGCATGGCATTCAGCATTGCGTCGTGATGCGCGCAATTGGCGTACATCTTGATCGTCTGCAAGTGGTGGCGGACGCGACTCTTGTGCGCCGTCTTCATCAGCGTGCGCAAGCAGGCGGGGTGTGAACGCGGCGCGCGCACTTTGGCGCCGCTGGCGCGGGGCTGGTGCACGTGCACTCGCCACCTGCGTGCCACCAGGTGGCTTTGCGTCGGCAGCAGAGTGTGAACGAACTGCGCCTGCAGCACGAACTCGAGCTGCGTGATCGTCATCGTGTGAATGATCAGATACATGTCGCGATCGCGCGCGGCACTACCGCAATCATTCCTGCACCACTATCGAGCGCAACTCTTTGCGCCGGCTTCGAAGCGCGTTTGGCGTGTGCGATTTGATGGCAAGCGGTAGGCAGTCTGCCGGTTCGAACCAGTTCGAGCAGCAGTGAGCGGTTCAATTCGGATTGATCGCGCGCGCGCCTCGCGCATTTCCACATTGCGTTCTCTCCATCGCATTCGCATATTTATCGATGCCGCTGCGTGGCATTGAGTCAGCATGCTGAGTGAGTGCGTACGCCATATCCAGTACGCACCAGATTCGCTCGGCTATTTTTGCGCGCGCTGACAGCTATTTATAGCGCCGCATTTGTTTATTATTCAATTCAACTGCGTATTCGCTCCACCCGCTGCGAATGTGTTCGTCCACGAGCGCGATTTTGTTTGCAACAATTACGTGTGTTTGAATCTGCGTTACCTGTCCGGGGAGAAGGCAATGTTCATTGGCGATATGGGTCTGAGAGTCTCGTTGGGCACCTGCAGCAGAAAGCATCTTCGTGAGTCTAGGCAACCCAACATACGCGAGATGCGTACATCATTCAAAACGGTGCAATCGTAGCTGGGCTGGAACTTCTCCTGCTCGCTGATGCTCCGCTTGAGGATCTTCTCGCGGTCCTGCTTGTGCTTCCTGTCGGCGCCCTTCAGCTTGAACACCTTGATCTGGCAGGCGGCGGCGTGCAGCCGCTGCGGCGACTCGTAGCCGTCGGCCGCCTGGTAGGTCTCCACCTGAATGCGGAACGGCACGCCCTTCTCGCCGCCGTGCTTCTTCGGCGTGAACTCGGTGGAGATGCAGTTGACCTGCAGAATGCGAGAGAGAATAGGAGATGCGATCGCAAATGCGCGCCAGCGACCAACTTTAATGTACGCGCCGACTTCCTTGGTGGGATCCCAGCTGAACTGGATGCTGTTGAGGGCGCCGGCGGGCTGCTGGACGTCGCAGAGGCCGTACGAGAGCGGCACGTCGATCTCGAGGATGCGATCGCCAGGCCGACTCTGCCGCCACGACGAGATCTGCTCGGTTTCCATGTACTGCAGCCGGCGCTCGTGGAAGCATATCTTGATGATGCTCTTCAGCAGCTTGCCGCGATAGGTGGACAGGTCGCCCAGCTTCTTCAGCTTGATCTCGTAGCTCTGGCCCTGGTTCAGGTAGGTGAGCGTGTCCTCGTTCAGCTTGGTGGCGATGCTCGTCGCCGCCGCCAGCACGTACTGGAAGCGGCAGTCCTCGGCGCAGCTGGACGCGTTCGCCGCGCTCTCCTCGATGGCCGGCGGCAGCGCGCTGTAGCCCGTGGAGCAGAGCAGCTGCTGCAGGGTGGCGTTCAGCATCGCATTCGCGCCCTGCTCCTGGCACGCGTCCGCGCTGCCGAGCGGCGCCGTCTGCGGCGGCGAGAGCGCCTCCTGCTTCAGCACAGCCATGCTGGAGAGCGAGAGGATCGCGTCGCTGCAGAGGAATTGTCTGTCAGCAAGCGAAAGCATTGGCGAGTGCGCTGCTCGAGTACCTCATCGTCAGCGAGCTGCTGGACTGGTCGCCATTGGCAAGGCCGTTGAACGAGCCATCTATGTCAGCATTCAGGTCGGCGATGTCTTCGACTTGCCATGGCGGCAGCCTCGATGCGCCTGGAACGCAATTGAGCCATCATCGCGACAAGTGTCAATTAAATCATTAGCCTTGATCTACATTTCGACGATGCGTCGCATCATTCATCATCCTCAATGCCGACGAATTGCTACAAGCCGGCGCTCTTTGAGGTTCCCCGCCAAATTGTTACATTTGCATAAACAATAGTTATTTATGCAATCAAATGCAAAGCGAGGCAATTAATCATTCAAGATTAGCAATTAATCAAATGCGGCGTGGACGTCTGTTGAGAGATTGATAAATTGGAAAAAGATGCATGAATGAATCGTGACGTCATATTGAACAAATACGCGGAATTTGTCAAGTCCAACTCAAGCCGAAGGCTGTTATCATTAGGACGGCGAATTTGAAATCACTTTTCATGAAAATGGCGGTCAACTTCTGAGAAATTGAAATTGGTTGAATAAATGAACGCAATGGCGGTCACATGAGCGCGAACGCATTCGGAGCGCTTCATAGCGACGATGTTGTCGCTTAGGGCACTTGAACGCCTATCCTAATCGTGCGCAATGATAACCCCTTGATTTCTGCGCTCGAGCGTGATAAGGCAGCGAGCGGATCGAGATATCGGCGCGAATTTCATTGCGATCGTCTAGATTTCGGCGCGCATTAGCGCCCATCGAGGGTGCTTACCGCAGACGTCAGCAGATGTCCGCGCTTTGCGCTGCACCTTAACAGCTACCGCCGCAGAGATGACGCCAGCGTCGGCGCCGCCATCGAAGTCGTTGCAATGCGCCATCTTGCGCTTGTGGGCCCCATCGTCGATCTTAATCGCATTGGTCCAGTTGAAGTAGTCGTCGTTGTCGATGGCAGCCGCTGCAGCGACCCAGGGCTGCTGTTGCTGCGCCTGCTGCTGCTGCTGGTGCTCCTCGTCATCCACCTGCGGCTGCTGCGGCGGC
>JAOEHK010000007.1:1170618-1185816 GCA_025447835.1 Labidoglobus nevermanni
CGGAGAAGGCCTTTCGGAAGGTCTCCACTCATCTGGCTTGTGGCGGTCAAAGTCCCCTTCCGGTTTAAGATTGTCCTTGGGCTTCCTCACTGGCTCCCTGTCACCTGGCTTCCATACCTCGGGCCTCCTTCTTTCAAAGTCACCTTCTGGCTTCAAATTATCGCTCGGTTTGACCGGAGAAGGCCTTTCGGAAGGTCTCCACTCATCTGGCTTGTGGCGGTCAAAGTCCCCTTCCGGTTTAAGATTGTCCTCGGGTCGTTGCGGCATTTGCCTCTCTGCTGGCCGCCACTCATCCTGGGTGCGGCGAACAAAGTCCCCTTCGGGTTTCAAATTATCCTGAGGAATTTTAACCGGTGCTCTCTCTCCTCGGGTGGCGTTGTATTCGTCTTTATGTCGGCCAATGAACTCACCTTCCAGGTGCAAGTGGTCATCATAAATTTCTATATTGTGCGGGCAGCTATGCCGCCTGGAAAGGGATTGATTGATTAATTCTAATAATCATTAGTTACAACTTGGTTTAAAGTTAATCTTGGTCATAACGCTAAATAATCTTTGACTCTGATTAATCACCTCATTCAATGTACTGGCTTCAGTCTATTTAGCCGCGAACACCATGAATGGGTACCGGATCGTGAGCGTTACGTGTGAGATTGGTAACCGGAGTGGAATGCGTGCCACTTGTACCTGTGGTACGCCACCCTTGACTGAATCGACTTGCCGTGCGTGGACTAGTTCTGTCCATCTCACTTGGGTCCTTACCTGTTCCTCGTACCTTGAACGTTCGTGCGCTCTAATTGCTTGCCCGAATGCAGGCCTCACATGCAATTTCCACGCTCTATTTTTCATCGCCCTCTTGTTTACACCAAAAGTTGGCGCTAAGCGCCATCCTTACTTATCAGGTTGACTCAACAAGTCCAGAGTAGAAAGTGGCATGCAACTATTTAGCGATGAATTATTCAGTTTGTTTGCAGCTTTGCAGGTGGAAGGCGGAGGAAAAGAAGTATGTCATCAACAAGTTGCGAATGCAGCAACAATGACGCCCACGAGAGCAATAATTGTGGCCTCACGTTATGTCGTGACTTGACTTGACTTCTAATTGAATGAGGAAATGTGCATTTATTCAATCAGATTGAATGGTTTATGGAGGAATGTTTTCCGCAGCTGCTGAGATGATCAAGATCTAAATATGCTAGTATCAATGAGAAGTCATTCCGAGATTGATCATGACATCAACTCAACTCTTTGCCTCAATAAGAACAATTGAATCAGTACGTGCGAGCGAGGAATGACTGTGCATAAATGTTTCACAATACTTCTCAGCAATTGTTTTTCTCAATTTACGCGCAATTTGCCTTTCAAAGGGGCTTCAAATGTGTCTAACTTCTGCTCGTTAGCTCTGGCTCAAGGTTGGCGCTTGTCGTAATGCTAAAGCTAAGCTAAGCAGCACGCGATTGCTGAAACCTTTATTTGATGCAATTTGAAATTGATGTTTGCTTTATTGCTGCTTTTAGAAATCACCTCTCGCGGCGATGATCTCATCGTTATTGCAAACTTGACTTGCTGTTATTCTCAATGAAATGTTGACCTCTGGCCGATGGTCGGCGATGAATAAATAAGGTAAACGACAAGAATCTAGGGTACGGACGCATGACTCACCCGCACGTGCAGATCTCGCATATACATTGCTCCTTACTAGGGAAGATCATCCGACCGGGAAGTTTCGCATCCTCCTTGATCACCTTCGTGATGTTGATCACTTGCTCGTCGACAAACTTGTCGATTTTCGTCACGTTTTCCACTTCGTTCTAGAAGCAGAAGGCAAGCTCAGGGAGATCTCTCATTAGCCCCTAGCGGTGCTTACAATTTCTTTGAAACTCGTAACGCTTTCTCGGAAATGTACATCTCGGTCATCGCTGGTCACTTGGTCATCCGTGAAACTCTTCTCCTCGATGGTCTGCACTTCGTAGATGCGCTTCTCGCTCGGCTGGACCAGAGTGCTGCTCTCTGCGACCGTGTCCGTCGCTTCCAGGTAGTTCTGAATGTCACGAACGATGTGCGAATCAGAGATGTGCGTGCGACTTCCGGTGCGCTCCAGATGGGTGCGCGCCCCCGGTTTTCTCGTCGGCGACTTGCGCGTGGGCGAGCCTCGTCTTGTGGGACTCTGCGTGGCAGGCGCCTTTCGCGTGGGTGTCCCGTCTCGGCGTTTCGCTGCCTTCTCAATGCTTTCGCCATATTCGGAAGTAGTTTGAAAGTCGCGTGTAAGTTGCTGCTGCTGGCTTTTGGACGTCGTCGATGCGTCAAATTGGGTTTCGTTAATTTTGGAAGTACTTTCGAAACTTGACGATCCGATCTGCTCGTTGTGAATCTCGTGCGAGATGAAATCCGACGTGCTTGTGAATTTTCCGGTATCTTTTGAAATTCGCGTGGTGGCCTCAGTGGCGCCACCCCGTTCGGCGGCGCCCTCTACGCGAAACTTGTCAACGGAAGCATCTTCGTGGTGCTGCTTCCCGGCGGAGTCATAATACTTGATGGTGGTTGTTACAAGTGTTGTTTCGTCGCCAGTTGCTGAGCTCGTGTTCTGGATGGATCTGGAGCGCGTCTCTGCTTGCTGTGAGTCTACAATTACATGCGTCCTATTCAAATCTACGCCATCTTGCTCGTCCATTGTCTTGACTTTGTCCCTCGCCTCTTGCGCCTTGCCAACGACCTCGATATGGCTACCCTGCTCTCCGATCACTTGATGCGTGGCGCTCTTTGAGACCTCGCCTCCGACCTGGTGGAACTCTGACTGGTACTCGACTCCGCTCGTCTGCGGCTTCTGCTCGCCCATGACGAAGACGCTCCTGGTGTCGGTGCCCATTTGCGCATAGTGCACTTCGGGCACAATGCCGGTACCCTCCTTGGTCATCGCGCTCTCAGCGCTGAAGTGCGCCTCGGAGGTGCCGCTCTCGTGGTGGGTCTCCTCGAGGGGTTCGCGCACTTCCTTGCCGTCCACCATCCGGATGCGGTACGCGCTGCTTGAGCGCTTGCTCTGGGTGCTCGAGGTCGCCTGCTGCTGGCTGCTGCTGCTGGAGAAGCTCGACACCTTCGTGGTGCCGCTGGCCGGCTTCTCCAACACGAACTTGCCGTTCCAGGTCGATTCGTTCATTCCGACGACGCGCTCTTCGGCGGGCTCCAGCACCGAGTAGCTGGAGGTCTCCTCCAGCGAGTGCTTGCCGCTGATCTGCTGGATGCTGGTGGCCGAAGACGCGCTCTCTGCGGTGATGTGGTGCCGGTACTCGGTGCTCGTGCTGCCGGTATCCTGGTAGGTCGTGACCTTCTCGGTGCCCGGCAGCGTTTCCGTGACCGTGTACGTCACTACTGCGCCGCGCACCGGCAGGTGCGACACATCCGAGATCTGCAAGCTCGAGCTCTCCGTGGCGGTGGTCTCAATATGCGAGGTCGCGCTGCTCCTCGACGCCTTCTTCTTGCTCTTCTTCGCTGTCATCGCGGCACTCGGATGCCAATGGGCGCACTGGGGTCGAGTCTTCGCGCGAAGCGGCGTCGCGATGAAGTGAGCGGCCGCGGATCGCGAGAACGCGAGTAGGAGCGTCGAACGAGGATTGACCTGTTGCTCCGGTCCCACTCCGGCATTTAACTCGCTGCTGACGCAATCCGCGGTGGCCGTCACGCTGGAAGTCATCTCGAATGAGACCAAAACTCGTCCACCTCTGCAGATTTCCATTCGCGCGACCGTATATGGGCCTGGGCTGCCCGCTGCGCATTCCAATCGCTCTCCAAATGCTGCGTTTGACCGATATCACAGCTGCCTCTGATAACTAATCGGACGCTGCGTGGACAGATTTCAAGGCTGACATCACTAGTTCACATGGATCCCTATTTGGCAATAACATTGTGCTGTCGCAGCAATGTAAACAGAGTCAAGTTTAGCACGAATTGTCGGTGACCTCGTCCCTCTTGCCTGAGTCACACCAATCTCGACATCTGCTCGATTTCCGCGAAGAAAATCATTGAAAACCCCTCAACAATCTCTGTTTTACATGTCTAGTTGAAGCTTCAGTTGAAAAACTTTGCAATGAATTAACTAGCAATCAGTATATTTGATAAGTGATAGCAAAGCGGTTGCTGGTTATACTGGTATCAGAAATCACATTTAACATTCAAGCATTAAGGCTGAATGGGGCCTCGCTTTAATCTTGACTAAACTGGCGTGCAACGCCCAGGAAAATGTCCTCCAAGGTCGCCGTGTTGATGGTGTAATCGACGATATTCGGATGCTGAGCCTTCAGCTTCTCCATTTCTTCCATGAATTGTCGCAGCTCCCTTGGCGTGCACTTTGCGTTCTTTACAATGTAATGCAAATATCCCTGCAAAACAGTGTCATAAAAACGAATCGTTTCTAGATTAGCAATACGCACTTCATGCTGATCTTTCAATTCCACGGCGTAATTCGAAAAGATCTCGTACATTCGTTGCTGAACGTTGTGGCGCTTGAAGGAACTGTTGTCGCCACCATCCACTGCATCCACCGTATCAGAGTACTCCTTATTCTCCAGCAGCTTCATCTTAATTGTCAAGCCTTGCCCATACTTCATCTTCAACTCTTGAATGTTGCCGGTGATGCTCACTTCGCCCGCTTTCATGATAGCAAGCCTATAATGGGAGAATATTATTAGTATAAGCCAGTGGTCGATATCGACCCCTGGAGGTAAGAGTAAAGTAAACAAGTTTGGGAAGCACTGGTATAAGTGAAGTATAGTCACATGTACTCACTCATCGCACAATAGCTCGCACTCGTCCATGCTGTGGGAGGTGAGGACCAGCGATTGCGCTCCGTGCGTTTTCAACTCTTGCAGCACATCCCAGATCATCCGTCGCGATACGGGGTCTACACCAGTGGTCGGCTCGTCCAGGAAGCACATGAGTGGCTCTCCGATCAGCGCAATGCCAAGGCACAGTTTGCGCTTGTTGCCTCCACTTAGCGATCTGCTGGCCACGTCGGCAAAGTCGCTCAAATCTGCGAATTAACGATTAGCATGCCTTGCGCTTTCATCGACAATTGGCGCGTCTTACTGAGGACCTGCAGCATGGTTCGTACGCGACAGTCAATCTCACGCAAAGGCACATCGCGCAAACGGGCGAAGATGCCGAGCAAGACGCGCGGCGTGAGCGTCTCATTGATCGCGTTGAACTGCGCGCAGTATCCAATTCCCTTGAGGTAGGTTGCGTGCTTCCGGCTCAGCGAGTAGTCTGCGTCCGACGCTGCGATCACGGCATCCCCAGATGTAGGGATGAGGTATCCGGTGAGCATATTGAACGTGGTCGACTTGCCGGCGCCGTTGATGCCCAGCAGGCCATAGCACTGCCCCTTCTTGACGCTAAACGACAAATTGCGGACGGCCACCTTGTCGCTGAAGACCTTCTGCAGTTGCATGGCGCGGAATTGCGCGTGGGTATTCGCTACCGGCATATCACTGCTGCTTCCAGTCTCCACCAGATTCATATAGGACTTCTTTTTGAAGAATCGCTTGAACGCGTTCACGCACTTGTCGGCGGCTACGTGAACAGCATACGAATCGAACATCCATAGGAGCAGCATATAGATGCCGAAAACCACAACGGTTGGCACAAGCGTCTTCAGCAGCTCTGAGGAATCGAAGTAGCCCTTGTATGCCGCGCATTCAGATTCATTCACTTTGCCATTGATTGGACAGCATGGATTTGGGGTGAAGCGGCACGTGACTTCCATTACTTCGGGCGTCATTTGCGCCCACTGGTACAGCCAGACGGCCTTGCGGCTCAGCGTAATCAGTCGGGCGGTGACCCAGTACTGGGGACTGACACAGAAAACAACGTCCAGCGCATCTCCGGTCTCCCTCCAGGACGGGTCGTCGTAGTTTTGCAACACCATCACAATGGTGGTGAGCACAATGCCGGAGAAGATCGTTAGGATTGTCAGGGAGCCCACTGCGGCTGCCACGCTCTGCTTGTAGCTGAAGACGAACACGCAGGGCACCATCATGAAGCCGTAGCAGAGCAGAATTACATATAGAGGCACTGCAATTATCAATCATTGATATCGAATCATTGGTATCATCCATATCTCCTTACCTGCGGCACTTTGGTAGATTGCTGTGAAATAAACCAAGATACATATCGACGTAATTGCCAAGAAATACATGAAGTAGTGGAAGATGAACATGTTCAGCCAGTAGACCAATGGGTGCTCGCCAGTCATGTAAATCAGATGCTTGAAATTCGAGACGCGTTCTATCAGAGGGTAGTGCAGGAAGCCGCTGACCAGAATGAGTAAAGCTGAAGAACAGGAATGCTAATTTAGCTAGCAATTCATAGTATTCACCTAAGAAGCTCACCAATTGGCATCAATATGACCCATAAAATAACAATTTGAATGTCGCTGGCTAAGACATCTACCACAGCTTCCTCCTTTGATTTGAGGGGAACGTTCGTGGTGGAAACTCCTCCCTCGCCTAGAATCTTCGCCGTCAGGTCCATGGCCATGTCCAGAATGATGGGCGCGCCATGCAAAGCGAGATTAGAGTACATCATGTTCAGGAGGATCTTGTTATCGTTCGTCACGTTGAATTCCATCGCGACAACATACTCTGTCTTGTACGCCTCCAAATTTGCGCTGCCAATCTGCAGCAGAGCTGCAAATGATCAATGTAAGTCGCAACATCACTCATCGCATTAATCGCTTTACCATTCGACACCGAGTCCACTTTGATTGGTTCGGATCCTTGCGAGCGCACGAGTTTCTCAAACTCGGCTCCGAATCTCTCCTGGTTGGGAATACTGTGATCGCAGCTGTAGAACACTTTGCTCTTGCCGTACGCATTCAAGTCGAAGCTCAGTATCGTTGTGCTGGGGCCCGCCGCCTTCTGCTTTCCGCCAGCATGCATCAGAAGCAAGACAAGAGCGAAAGCCATCGCCCACTGAGTCAGAAATGTGCGTTAGAGAGGCACTTGAATTCTCGCTAGGTACTTACGTATGTTAGATACCTCCAGAGTTGTTGCGCCACGGCGAATCGCGCAGACCAGAAAGACACTGCAATCAAAGTTTTGCAGCAAGTCAAAATCCCTGGACAATTCAGTTAATTAGTAGATTGGGCAGACTAAAGTTAGCACACAACTAGGTAGCTGAAACTTACATCGGAGCCACAAATCTTCCGTTCGTATTCCATGAATGGAATATAGTTGATTAGAATTTGCATGAAACATGTCTAGCCCACTCACCTCGAAGCAGAGACTGATTGACCGCATCCGTAGTGAGACCCGTGGGAATTTCTATGTAAGAGGCATTTGCAGCATCGGCGTGGTCCCGGGCCACACTGGCCGAATCTGCAAGTCTGAAGCGTTCGCTTAGAAGTAGGCAAGCCGCCAAAATTGCAGTCGTACTTTAAGAAAACCTCCTCCATAGATGGAATGGAGATGCCGGCTTTGTGTATGTGCTCGCAATGCTCAATCTGGCGCAGGAATCGCATTGCTTCGGCCTTGTCGTTGCCCATTCCAATCGTGTAGACGTTTTCCTCGCGCGACAGGAGGACGACGTTGCCGTTGGCCGCCAGCGCCTTCTGCAGGTCGCGATCGTCGCTGCCTTCGGCGAGGATCAGCGACAGCTTGCATTCATCACCAAAGCGCTTCGTGAGGAACATGGGGGTGCCCTGGGCGAGCAGTCGGCCCTTCTCGATGACTGTAATGCGGTCGCCCAGCACATCGGCCTCCTCCATGAAGTGAGTCGACACCAGGATCGTGCTGTCTGGATGCTCCGTGCGCCACTTGAGGATCAGATCCCAGAGCTCGCGACGCGACTGCGGGTCCAGGCCGGATGTGGGCTCGTCCATCACCAGCACCTTCGGGTTGGCGATGATGGCCATGGCCAGGCAGAGCTTGCGCCTCATGCCGCCCGAGATCTGATTGGGCATCTTGTCTCTGGCCTCGTGCAGGTTCAGATCGCTGAGTAGGGCTTGGACGCGCGCGCACGCGTTCGGCAGCCGCTTGATTTTCGCGAAGAAGAGCACGTGCTCGAAGACGGTGAGCTCGGGGAAGAGCAGATCGTGCTGGGGACAAATGCCCATGATCGAGCGGATGTGGCTGAGACTCTCATTGATGTCCTCGCCGTTGATCAGCACGGTGCCGTGACTCGCCTGGGTCATGCCGGTCATCACCGACATGGTCGTCGTCTTCCCGGCGCCGTTCTTGCCCAGCACGGCTGCGATTTCCCCCTGGTAGAACATCACCGAGATGTTGTCGACTGCTGTTAAGTGCCCGTATCGCTTCGTCATGTTGCTGATCACGATGCCCGGCGTCGTGCTGCATTCTTCAATATTAGCCGTCTCATTGTGGCTCACTAATCCGACGCTGTTCCGCCTCTTCGTCAACTTGGAGCTTTTCCGCACAAAGTTACAAAGTGCCTATTGGAGTTGGATACTTTAACTAGGCGTTCATTGCAAACTGGTCCTACTCACGGTCAGCGGATAGTTCCATGGCTTTGGGAGACCGTACATCCCGGGACGCACTTGGTCCATGTAGAATCCAAGCAATAGCAGCAGAACAATGTCCACGATTAGCATGACGAGGACTTCGCCCATGACAACTTCGTTCTCATTGCCATTCGCCGAATTGAAGAGATTGTGCCACTGCACTCCAACACCTTTTCAGAGCGGCAATCAATGTATTATTAGATTTTCGAACATGTTGAATCATACCTAGACCTTCATAGCTACAAATTACGCTAAACCCTTTGTACATTGCAATGTTAGGCACGATGCAGAGGAGCAGCGAGGCGTAGCCTTGCTTCATCAAATTCTTCCAGCTGAACGGGAGGATGTAGGTGACGATCCAAACGAGGATCCCGATGGTGGTCGTAAACGGCGCTAAATGAGCAACCTTAGAACAAGGCCTTATTGGCAAACATGCGCCACTCACGTGAATTACTGAGCGTGCCGATGAAAAGGCAAAATGCAACGCACGACGTGAAATACAACACCAAGAAGAGGCCAAAAATGAGCCCATTGCTGTACTCGATCGGCGGGAAGTCTGTTCCTGCCGGAATCTTCATGAGGAGAGTACAGATCAGAGCGGAAACCACGATCGGAATTAAGGCGTCGATAAACCACGCCAAGTACATGATGCTTGGCGGAACTCCCATCATCTTCATCAACTCCTATAAGCGCAAAGTCCGCAAATGATTACACCTTGAATGTGATCGAAAATAACCGACTTTAATTCCAGTTTGTTTCTCTTCCAGCATGCGCTTCAACGTTCCCGGAAACGTGAAGATCGTGCTGAAGAGTGTGACCAGCGGCAGCATGGTCATGAAGAGCTCCTGGAATCCGATGTCGTTGTAATGCGGCGGATAGGGGAACTCCTGGAATGCAAACGCCATGTCGAGACTGCTGTGCTTCATCTGGAGGAACCTCTTGTCGATGGCCAGTTGGAGGTTGAGGAACGCCATGTGGAAGTACTTCGCAGAGCCTAGTAAGTCATTGATTTAATAATCCTTGCACGGCAACATTGTCCAGCGCATACCCGAATCGGGCACGTACTGCCCTCGCAGTGGATTGAACCGCTCGTCCGTGTCCCAGTTCTCATGACTGCGAATATCGTATTGGAGTTGATCAGGAGCACCATCTCCTTGTAAATGATGGAAAACCACTGCGTAAACTGGCACATTGACGGCGTGTTTCTGGAAGTGCGCAATAAGCTCTTCCAGCGTATCAAAGCCGAAGAATTCTACAACATTAGGACTAGTTTAAGGAGTCGGCGATGACGAGGAAGATATACCACGTACTAGCATTGAGAATATCCATTTTGATCTGCACGTGTCGCATGAGTTCGTCGCTGAACGACGTCCTGGGTGTATACAGCAGTTGTGTCTCCGAGACGTCGACTTTGAAGTGCGTGTAGAGAGCATCCTCGGAGATGGCATCAACGTAGGTACTCTCGTTCACGTACTGCTTGCCAATGTGACCGACCTTAGAGCGGCCCCAGGCCATCAGCGCGAACAGCATCATCGGCATGAAGAAGACGAGCAGCGTGACAACATAGTGCCTTCGGCGAATTTTCAGGCACTTCCATAGCGTAGCTTGCAGCTTCCACATCATTGCTAGGACTTGTTGCTGGCCCAACAAGGAATGTAGGAATGATTATAAATGAGGAATGCGAGTGACGCACGCACAAGCTGGGAGGCTTTGTTTGGGCGCAACTACTCTAAACGCCCAATGCTTCCAATGGAATCTCAATGCGTACTTACCTTGCCTTGTCCTTAAATAATCTGCAATTCGTGAATATTAACTGATTGCTTTACATTTTGCAATAATGATGAGAGCATTGAGCGCACAGATGAGCTCGGGGAGATTGAGGTTAGGTCCGGTTAGCTTTAGCTAATGATTTTTATTAGTTTGTTATTAATAACACAATTGAAACATTTCAACAAATTCAACAAATGCATTAGTTTGTGCAGAAGAATTGAAAAGTTTCATGTTTTGAATGATACAGCGACATCTGCGCAGCGGTCACAGCAATCAGAAGTGTCGCTTTCTTTCTAACCTAATTAGGGTTTCTTATTGTTTCAGTTTTCGTGATAAAGTGATAATTTGTTGATAATGTGAGTACTGGCGTGCTGCGTGTTACCTTTCTTCTCGCAGAATGCATTCCAATGATGGGTGAGTTGTTTTCAATCAGTTCGCTGCGTTTTCGGCGGCGACGTTTTCGAACGTTGCTTTTGAATTGTTTGTCGTTGCTGCGATGTTTCGAGGACATGCGAACTCATAACTAGCACGCTAACAACTAACGTAAGCCGCAAATGCGCTTTGCAACAGTAAACTAGTCGTGTTTTGTGATAAGGTATATCATTAACAGCGGGCGGCATTGAAAGCAACATTGTGGGTGTGTTGCTTTCGGCTCGGGTTCGATTGGGAATAGGAATGCAATCGCTGTAGTGTAGGTCAAATGCAAAACAATAAGAAACGAAGGATATTACAGTTTAGATAATTGCCAACCTCGGCGCGCTTCATCCTCATTGATAATGAGCCGCTGCAATGATCGCTGATCTGTGAAATGGCAGGCGTCATTAATTCTTGATGACGACATGCATTCGCGATCACCTCCGGATGCGAGAAACGCGCGGAGAGCGTTCGCAATGCATTGGGCCGGAACGCTGATGTTGACTCGCGGATGCGAGCGATTCGCCTGCCTGTCGACGATGTTGCACGTGACGACGCCAGCCAGGTGGCCCTCGGCGTCCACCAACGCGCCGCCGCTGCCGCCTGGCAGGACAACGCAGGTGGTCATCAGCGCCGTGTCCTTGACCAACGACACGTGGCCCCGCGTTATCGTCGGCAGGGTCCGCGCGGTGTGCGGGAAGAGCGGATGGCCAACGGCAAAGATTACCTCACCTATGTGGGTTAAACGCACCCCATTCCGGTCAACTTTGATCATACTCACCTTGACGGGCATTCCGAGTGGAAAAACGCATGCTTTTCATCCCCGATAACGGCTGCCTGCATTGCAGAAGCGCCAAGTCGAAGTGTTGACCTTTCGGACTGGCGAAAATCACTTGGCTTTCTGATCTTTGCTGGTTGAAAATAATGCAAATATCTTTGCAACTCGCATCCTGAAAATGTCATCATGATCGAGATTTTATAGTCCATAGTTGAAACAAGCCGAGAAGTCATTATATCTAAAATACAGGTGACCCTCGTTTCACGAACAATAATCAATAATAATATTTTTCGCACAATCCATATTTAAATCACTATTGTCGCGGTGCCCGAAGAAAATCACATTATACCAGTGTTTCCCAAACTTTTGACCAGGGACGGCCGACCAAAATGAACTCGCGGGCCACTTTGGAAATGCATCCTGATCCCACGAGCCGCACATAAATGACAATTACCACGAAAATAAAATGCAATAAAAAATTCATGGAAATACTTCATGAATGTGGTGACCGTAAATTCGCGGAAATGCGAAGAATATTGAAAATTCACTTGAAATTTGTGGACGCCGTCGATTTTTCTTTTTTTATAAACATCCCTCAGGGGACCATTTTGGGAATCACTGCAGTATACCAAAATCACTCATAATAAATGAATAGGGACGATGTTGTCAAACCTCCAAAATCTTATAATCAGATTTTGATTGATTGCACATCTATTAATTTTTCGTAATTCACTCATAATAATAAATATTTTTATTAATCCGGACTAATTGAGTTCCCATCGGTAGTTTCCACATATATTTTCATTTTCAAATGTGTGATTTTTATCATAATGTGATTTTCTCCTATAACCATTGTCACCCATAATGAAACCATAAATATTTGACTATTATTGTCATAAAATGATGGTAAATTTAAAGAAATCATATTCTTTGTTCTGAAGATGGGGAAATCACGGACCGACGTAACCGAGGGTTACCTGTAGTGCAGTTTTCAAGAAAAACGTAAATTCGGAGGAAACTCTTTGAAACTGCTTGGATTGGAATGAGATTGGTAGGAAAATGTTTGTTTGAGACACGAGTTGAAGGCAGGGCGTGCATAGACAAACCAGATGCGAATGATAACATAAGAAACAAAAGAGCGGATGCTGCAGTTCCGTAGTTGAATCATAGAGCAAGCATTTTCCGCTCAGCATGACATAACTTACAACTACATGGGAGTTTGTTAAAATGATGCCATTGTTGCTATCAATGCAAATGCCAGAACCCCAGCTGCGGCCGCACGTAACATAGACGATCGAGTCAATCACGTGATCTGAAACGGCAGCCAGATTCATTTGTCGTGAGCACGCAATCGCGGTTTCAAATGATTATCTGACCAAGAGGTAGTCGCATCTCCTCGGAGTTGCGCCAGAACTCGCCAGCAAATAGGGCTCGGAAGGTCACGGCAACGATAAGACCCGTCCATTCGCCGCGCCATCCGGTATTCGTGGATACCACAATGCCCAGAGGCACTTGGCTGCAATCAAGTTGAGACATCGAAATCAATCTCATCTCGTTTGCTTAGAAAGAATTTGGAAGTCGATAATAGGGCGATGTCGGTAGCGAAGCGAGTTTACCTCGCCTGCGAAAAGATGACGCCACCTTCTGACCCACTGGCCAGCGGACAATCGCTGAGCAGAATCCCGTCAAAGTGATTGCTAATGATTCCCTGCGAATGCGAATTGAGCAGGTGGCGACTGCCAAAGGGCGCCGCACGGACAAACACCTCGTCTGCGATCTTGACCGCACTCCAGCCCCAGTTATCCAGCGATGCCATCGTCCCAACGAACTGCTGCAGATTGGCCCCGCGATCAAACGCTAGCACGTGGATCGCAAACACTTCCGCAATGTCCGCGCTCGCATTGCGGAAGTGCATTTCGCCGAAATATCGCCGCAGGACGTCCCCGGAATGCGGAGGACGTAATTGTCCCACCGGGTGCGCCTCGCGCGTCCGGAAACAATCATTGCGCTCAGATTCGATCACCCAGTAGATCTTTTCCCCGTCGTCAGCGCGCGCCCCTTGCAAATGCGACGTGATCAGAACGAATTGGTCAAAGAATAGTGTCCCGTTGTAAGCCCCTTCGCCCCGTTTCACCACCACGGGTTGCATAAAATACGCCAGGGTTTCAGAAGCCATAGCAAGTCGAGAAAAAGTAATGGCCCATGAGGGGATCGAACCCGCGACCTTCGCGTTATTAGCACGACGCTCTAACCAGCTGAGCTAATGGGCCAGTTGAGAGAGGCGCTCAAAATTACAGAGTTCACTGTGTCCGTTTTCAAACCCACTGCCAGATTCATGCAGAATAGCAGTATGTTTCGCGAAAACTGGCGAATCAAACATGCGCGATGTCGGACATTTGTAGAAAATCGCGGAATGCAGGAAAACAAGCATGCAATCGCATCGAGCGCGAGTCACACACACCACGCACATAACCACTAAATGAAGGCAGAGGATAGGCAACCACATGGACGCGCGAGTAATGAATGCCCGTGGGGCGCAAATTAGATGGGCGCACGAGTCGATTGGGGCGAGTGGCGATTGCATTCGATGCGCACGTTCATCTTGGCGAAATTGCAAAGTAATTGCGCGCCGATGCGCCTCTCGCCTGTAATTTGCGCCAGGCAATCAGCACAAACAGTGGGACTCTAATGAGAAGTGCTCCTATGACCGCGTCAATGGGTCGCGCAGCATTCATATAAAGAAATTCGGGATGAAATGAGCGCAAAAGTCGCAAGAACGTTGCCACCCGGGCGCCATCAGCCGACTCCCAGAATTCCAGTTGACGCACACTTTGGCCACGCTCCCCCGCGTCCCTCGCGCCAAGGGTGAGTGCGAATGTAGAATCTAGAGCAGTCATTCTCAAAGTGGGCACTGCACTGGTTTTCCCCGTGCTTATCTGTTGATTTTACATGTCACCGTTTGGGTTAGGCCAGGGTGTCCATGGTTAAAGACACACGAGTAATGATGTATTTTCAAATTGGCCCACGAGTTCATTTGGGTGGCCGTCCCTGGCTTTTTCGGGATATCCATCGACCACCTATAATAGTAATTTTCAAATAGAACTACTAAACTTCAGACACGGGGTGTACCCGTTGATGATTACCACGAAAACCGACGGCGTAATAAAATATACCAAGAAATACTTCATGGGTGGGCCGACTATAAATTCACGGAAATGCGAATTTTGAGACTCACTTGAAACAACAACTTGCAAACGCAAGGAAAAGTGACATTTAAAGTAGGAAAGTATGCTGGCTAAGTTAACCAACCATGAGTGCATACGCAGTTCGGTATGTGTGCATAACATATTAAGAATTGATTTTGCTTCGCCCCCCAATAGACCCCCTGGCTCAAATAGACCCCTGCTTTTGGCAAATAGATCCCTGGGGGGTCTATAGGCCCCACTTTGGCGACCTGTATAGGTCGGTAAGTAATAAGTTTGGGAACCACGGCACTTGAGCAACCTCAGCCAATCCAACAATTCCTTCAATTTCCCACTAGATGTCTTCCTATCTTAGTTGAATAGACTGGTTTTTGAACCCATTATACATCCTCCTTAGACGGGCTTTTAGTATTTGGAAGGGAAGATAGGATTGGGTTGTTGGGATGTGATGGGAAGTCTACTGCTAGGGATTGCACCCAAGTCACTAGAGTCGTGGGTCATCTGCCGTAATTGCTAGCGGCGGGTTCTTT
>JAOEHK010000007.1:1196308-1212670 GCA_025447835.1 Labidoglobus nevermanni
TATTTGTCCCATAACTCCTCCTTTGATGGTATCTTTTTCTCATATTTTATCATACCATCACACCCTGGGACCATACAATTCTTCTGTGTCCTTTTAAGCTACGGCACAATGATTCACCAGCATTTGTTGGATTAGTTGTAAGCTGTTCATCTATTGCGTCTATAACCGCTGACTTTATCTTTTTTGGAAGGCTTGGTAAGTGCTGTTCATTAACGATTCTTAAGGACTTAATTTTATAAAGCTTTGGTTTCATTTAGCGCCTTCGAAGTCGACGATTTCTGCACCGTCAACGTCGTGCGCATTAGCAACCACAGATAATAAAAAATCCTCCTCTTCGCGCTCAAGTGCTTCTTTAAATAGCCTTTCTGCTAGCTCTTGAGCAGACTGATTGGAGAGTTTAGCTAAATCAGTAAGATGCTGTAAAGTTTCTTTACTGAAAGCTATGTTAGAGTCTGCCATAAGTTTTACCGAAGTTTACTACTATAGCTAGTATACAGTATCTTTTTTAATTTTTCAATAAAGAAAAGAGGAGGGTTGTATAGCAGTATATGCTATTTATAGAATATTTTAATTGTTGTAGATATATTCCCTGTGCTCTATTGCAGTAATTATTACTATACGTTCTAGTTTAATGATCCTATAAATCAAACGATAATCACCCGTTCGTATTCTACGATGTCCTTTAAACTCACCAAGCAAGGGATCCCCTGCCTTCTCAGGAGAAACTGTAAGACGTTCTTTTGCAACTTCTTTTATTCTTGACCATATTGTCTTAGGAAGATTGGGAATATCCTTGTGAACTACATTTTCCTCATAACAAATTAAGCCCAGTTGATGTCTTCATTCCTAACGAATTTTGCATTTCGGGTGTCACGTTGGATAGCGAGCCTGACTATTGCCATATCTTCCTCATGTTCAATTGCTTTTTGTATAAACTCCTCTGCTAGCTCTTGAACTGATTGGTTTTTCACTTTAGCCAAGCGAGTAAGATTCTTTAAAACTTTTTCACTAATGTTAATACCTGAATCTGCCATAAGTTTTACCGAAGCCTATTACTATAGTAATTATACAACATTTTTTTTAATTTTTCAATAAAGAAAGTTACTGATATGCAAAGAGGATTTTGTACGCCTGAACAATTAAAAATTTAGCATGTTTATATACCTCCACCTTTTTCCTCTCTTGCGGAACTAGGTTCTCATAAACGACTACTTATCACGCAGTTGGTCTATCGATATAATACTACCATTTGACAGTTTCTCAGTGCATTTTTCACTTTCGTATTCTTTACTAGAATCGATACTAAATATTAAAACATCTCCTGAAATTTTATCATGAAACTCACTGATAGCAAAAAACGGTACAGTGACCTGCTCTCGTTTCCCATGAAAACTCAACCTAACGCTAAATTTGTCTTCAAAAACTTTCAAATCATGAAATTGATGCTGCAATATAATAAGCATTTGAGTAGGGTATGACTTTTTCAAATAATCCGGCACGGCCACACCATTAAAATACGTGAAAAATAATATTTCTAAGTGAGGAATGAAACCATTATCTGATACCGCATCTAGAGCCTTTTTGATAACTTGAAACTTTATAGAATTAAGTGATTTTTTGTAACCTATCTTATCCATACAAATTTTAAACACGTAAATTCTGGGGGAACTTCTGTTACCCGGCGTTCCCTAGACCGTGCTTGTAGTAATGAAGTTATAGTGCTCAATTAAGCAGCTAATGCTACATTACGGTCAGCAGCAAAATTATCATTTGCATCTAAATTATGAACTCTTAGCGGTGGTATCTAACCGAGCAAAGTTACCATCTTTACTATGCATGTCGATCCTTATTCGCCCCCATGTAAATTAAAAATATGGTGGAGGCGCCGAGTACTGCCCTCGGGTCCAATACACCTATTACAAGGTAATTTTATTGCCATAGCGTATAAAACACACATAACTATTATATAGTAATATTAAATAAATGTCAAGATATTTAACTTCAAGCTGATTGTTAGCTAAAACAAAATTAAGATTTCTGAGTATTTACCGTATAAAAAATTACTTTGCTTATTTACCTAAACGCTAATTTGACTACGTAATGTAAAAATATCTTACGCGTCAAGTTAAGGAAAAGAGGAGTGAAAAGGATAAGATAACAAGGTCCAAGATATATCTAGTGAGAGAACTTACACTGAAAAAACAACTTATTACTCAAAAGAGTCTCATAACGAAAATTAGTTAATTTTTTAACTAACTAAAAAAAAGGCAAAAGAATCCCGAGTAGCGAGTTTTGACCCTCTAATAATGTAAATTGGCGCTATAATAATGTACTGACGCTTGGTTTAAGCGCGATTTGGCTGCATGTGAAAAAATTTAAAAGACGTGCAGCCCTAATAATTTTATGTAGTCGGCCAACAAATCCTTAAGTTTTTTACTAAATTTTTGTTGTTGAACCCGCGCGGATCAAAAACAAGTTTTGAGTCAGAAATACCCTTATAGGTTATGGTAACAAGATTGGCGGGGGTTGTCAAGTAATTTTTATGTCAGTTGGCTACTTGCCTACTGACACATAATGTTTCGCGCGCTGACCTTTACAGAAATGAGAAGTTCTGCCAGAAGTCATTAATTGCAAAAATTCAATTTAGGTGATAAAATAAGATTGTTAAATGAAAAATATATGCTGATTAGTACAACATCGGATCTGGAGGACATATGTGAGGAGCTGATAGCAAAAAAGCCAAAATTTATAGCTGTTGATACAGAGTTCATTAGAAATAACTTAGCCTATTATCCCAAACTATCGCTAATTCAGGTTTCTTATGGAGGTAAGAGTTTTATTGTAGATGCACTAGTACCAGAGATTGATTTATCATTCGTCAAGAAAATAATGCTAAATCGGGAAATAATTAAAGTATTTCATAGCTGCCGGCAGGACATAGAGTCCTTATTTACTGTATTCAAATGTATTCCCAATCCCATTTTTGATACCCAAGTTGCTGCCATGTTTTGCCATTACTACCACGACTTTATCGGTTATTCAAAAGTAGTAGAGCAATATCAAGGAATAGCACTGGATAAAATTAAAGCTAAAAATTCAGATTGGTTAAACCGTCCATTATCAGAGGATCAGTTAGATTATGCGATAAGCGATGTAGTACACCTGTATGACCTACACCAAATATTGCACAATAAACTTGAAGAAAAGGATAGAATGGACTGGTTTCAAGAAGAGATGGAATCGGTGGTTGATATAAATAAGTATTTACACAGTCCAAAAAATGCATGGAAGAGAGTTAAATTTAATTATGAAGCAAATCCAAGATTAATATTAACTGTTAAAGCAGTTAGTGAATGGCAAGAGACCTTAGCACAGCGCTATAATACGAATCGTAATAAAGTAATTAATAATGCTATAATAGCTGGTTTTATTGAAAAAAATGTAGAGCGTGTTGATGAGATTTTAGATGACCTCAGAAGGAACACGAAAAATATAAAAGAAGAAGATTTATTAGAATTCATAGATATTTTCAACGAGAATGAAAAAAATTTTATACAGCAAGATTATACTCCATCAAACAGTTATGATAGGTCTGTGTTTGATATGCTCTCAATTGTTTTAGAGAGTGAATGTAAGGAAAATAACATATCAAGAAAGTTAGTTTCCTCGAAAGATGAATTGGCTGGCTCAATATCTGGGCAGACAGATAAGTTATTCAAGGGGTGGAGGTACGATTTTTTCGGTAGGTCGGTCGAATCATTTTTAGACGCAAGCTCAAAGTTTGAAATTTCAGTGGCGAAATCTGTAAATAACACAACTAAAATTCGAAGTAATTTGATAAAGGCAGGCTGTGGATTGAAATCAGCTGCTAAGATCTAACGAGTTTATTATGTCTTTTAATTGAGAAAGGACATGTTCTTTACTTGCGCTGGTATCAACAATAAAGTCACTCATCATCCTTTTTTCCTCAAGAGGTAACTGAATGCTGGAAATTAGATCCAGCTTTTCTTTATCTATATTACGTTCACTGAGTCTTTGACCTTGCACAACGCTATCTACATGTACGAAAATAATAAAGTCACAATATAAACGAAATCTCGTTTCCAACAGGAGTGGAATGTCCAAGACTAAGAGTTTTCTATCAGTCTTTTTTTCCTGATCAATAAAAATTTCTAGTTCATTTCGCACAGCAGAATGAACTAAAGATTGAAATTGCTTCCAATTTTCATCATAAGCTAGGAAGTATTTAGACAATACTTCCCTGTCTATTTCACCATCTACTACCGCTCCAGGAAAATTTTCTTCTGCATAACTTATTATGCTTTTATCCACTTTATAAAGTTGGTGTACGACAGGATCAGCATCAAACACAGCAGCGCCAAACTCTTTGAAACAACTGGCTACAAAACTCTTTCCTACTCCAATTCCACCTGTTAAACCTATAATCATATGGCAATAAAACTATACTTACAGTAACTATTTATATCTACTTAAATCCAAATTTGGTTGCATAGACTCTTAAGAGAAAATAAACAGCTATTATTTTTTTAGTAATTAAGTAAAATAGATAAGTAAAATAAAAGATTATGGGGAAACTTTGAAAAATACAATAAAAAAAATAGCAATTTCAGGAAAGGAAGTGTGGCCAATCATCGAGGGCGGCAAAGGCATTGCGATTAGTGACGGAAGATCAAGTGGAGCATTCGCTGCAGCAGGTGCTGTGGGTACGTTTTCTGGTGCAAATGCTAAGCTTATTGATGATAACGGCGAGTTAGTGCCATTGATTTACAAAGGCAAGACGAGAAATGAAAAACATGAAGAATTGATTGAGTACAGTATTAAGGCTGGAATTAGTCAGGCAAGAATAGCAAGTGAAGTATCAAAAGGCTGTGGAAGGGTACATATGAATGTGCTATGGGAGATGGGAGCTGCAGAACGCGTGCTTCATGGTATATTAGAAAAAGCAAAAGGCTTAGTTCATGGTATTACCTGCGGTGCTGGTATGCCTTACAGGCTTGGAGAAATAGCAGCTAGATATCAGGTGTATTATTACCCTATTGTTTCATCAGTACGTGCTTTCAAAGCATTATGGAAGCGTGCTTACCAAAAAATATCTTCTTTTTTGCTCGGTGGAGTAGTGTATGAGGATCCATGGCTTGCTGGAGGACACAATGGACTCAGTAATAATGAAGACCCAGAACTTCCACAAGCTCCGTTTGAAAGGGTTGCAGAACTTAGATCTTTCATGAACGAGATCGGTCTTTCTGAAACGCCAATTGTTATGGCAGGAGGAGTATGGCACTTGAAGGACTGGGGGCACTGGTTCGACAATCTACAAATTGGACCAATAGCTTTTCAGTTTGGTACTCGTCCACTTTTGACCAAGGAAAGCCCAATTTCTGCGGAGTGGAAAAAGAGGCTACTCACTTTAGAAGAAGGTGACGTATTTTTGAATAAATTTAGTCCAACAGGATTTTATTCATCTGCAGTAAGAAACAACTTCATACGCGAGTTACAGGAACGGAATTCACGTCAAATAAAGTTTTCAGAGAATGCCAGCGGGGAATTCAATAATGAATTTGCCATTGGTGCAAGAGGTAGAAAGATCTACCTTACTGCGAAAGACAAAGAGCTGGCAAATGCGTGGACTAAAGCCGGGTATACAGAAGCAATGAAAACTCCAGATACAACTGTTATTTTTGTAACACCAGGCAAGTTTGCGGAGATCAGACAAGACCAAATTAATTGTATGGGATGTTTGAGTCATTGCCTGTTTAGTAATTGGAAAGATCACGATGGCCATTCAACAGGGCGAAAGCCAGATCCACGAAGCTTTTGTATACAAAAGACACTGCAAAGCATTATACATGATGGTGATATTGAAAATGAACTCATGTTTTCTGGGCACAATGTGTACAAATTCAAGCAAGATCCGTTTTATGAGAATGGCTACGTGCCAACGGTAAAAGAGTTAGTGGACAGGATATTGACTGGATTATGATTGAGTTGACAATAAAGTGTTATTTTATTATAATAAATATTTATTAATTTAATCTTAATTTAGGGGGAATATCTATGCTAGCGAGTCGTAGTGTTTTAAAAAGGTATGCATTAGCTTATATAAAAAAATCTGGTGGTAACAGTAATATTAAAGAGTTTTTACAATTTTGTAATACGCAAAACACCACAAATTGGAGCGAGGAGAATTTTGACAACGTGTACAAAGAGTTTACATCACCTAATAGGTATAATACAAGAAACATAAATAACACAGGGAATAACGGGTACCCTGCAGACTCTCAGACTACACACATACATGTGCATAATAGAGGTTTAGATTTTTGGGATTTTTTACTATTACAATGTTGTATCAATTCTTTGTTTGGTGGGCGTAGTCACACTACTAATGTAACAAATATTAACTACGGTAATAACGGCTACCAAAGTAGGGAGGATAAGAAAAAAGATTCAGAAGATAGTAGAAAGTTATTAGCTTTAGGTATAGCAGTTGCAGTTGTGTGTGTTGCTTTCCATGGTCTTATGTGCTACTTTTATCATAGTAGCAAAAAAGATGCTAGGAAATCAGATAAAGCAGACTACCTGGATAATAAACTTAAAACGTTCAGAAATATAGAACTTGCGGCTGGTGTTATTTCTTTCGCAGCTTTGATGGCTTGTGCATTTTACCCAGTTTTGCCAACATGGGGTTTAGTCATTCTTGGCGTTAACTCTCTTGTATGTCTTGCTGGTGGTTTAGCTTTTCAAATGAAGCATGATAAGGAATCAGATAATATCGAAAAGGCTACAGGAGCGGTAAACAGCTATAATGCCCCACCTTCTTACTGTCAAAATCCTTGTGTTGGGAATTCTTTTTCAACTGCGTCTTACCAATCGGTTTGATGACCTTAATACAATGAGGCAAGGACCTGGAAATTACAGCTATAGGCTTGTTCTAAGCCTATAGCTGTTGCGATTAGGGTAATTTAACTTACGCTGAAAATATGTACAATAACAAATCCAAGAAATATAAAATAGCAGCATTAGTGGTTGCAGCGGGAGTAGGCAGTAGATGCGGTGACACAGTTCTTAAGCAGTATATAAAACTAGCAGGTAAATCTGTTCTATTTCATACAATTAGAAAGCTCTTAGCTAACCAATATATAGATTGTGTCAAAGTGGTGATTAATAAAAATTACGAAAACCTCTATGAGGAAGCCGTATTATCGACTACAGACACTAAATTACTAAGGCCAATACATGGAGGAGAAAGTAGGCAAAATTCGGTTAAATTGGGACTGGAGAGCTTACAGGAAATTAACCCAGATTTTGTTGTTATACACGATGCTTGTAGGCCTTTCGTGTCAAACGTTTTAATAGATAACTTAGTTCGGTCTATGATTAATGGTCGACATGCAGGGGTAGTGCCGGCAATAGAAGCTGAAGACACCATGTCATTGGTGGATGATGATTCCATTGAATCCACGATTTCAAGAGGGAAACTCAGAGCCATACAAACTCCTCAAATTTTTAATTTCAAAGAATTACTATCATGCCATCAGTCAAACAAAGAGTTTACTGATGATTCATCACTTATGGTAGAATACAAAAAACATATTGTGATTATTAAAGGCGAGAAAAGCAATTTTAAGCTAACTACAAAAGAAGATATCAATATGGCAAAGCTTCTTCTTGAAGGACCGAAATACCGTGTTGGAGCTGGTTATGACATACATAAGTTCGTTAAAGCTCAAGATAAGTCTAAAAACTTTATAAAAATTTGCGGTATAGAAATTGAGCATAACATGGCAATAGAGGCACATTCCGACGGTGATGTTGCAATACATGCAGTTGTTGATGCAATACTGGGAGCACTGGGATGTGGCGACATAGGAGAGCATTTTCCCCCTAGTTCCGCTGAATGGAAAAATTGCAATTCATCCCACTTCCTTAGTTTTGCTGCTAAAAAGGCAAAAGAAAAGGGATACAGTATATCTAATTTAGACATCACTATAGTTTGTGAGGAGCCTAAAATATCGCCTCATAAAGCAGAAATGAAGAAATCTATATCAAAGACATTAGAGATTGACAGTGAATTTGTAAATGTTAAAGCAACCACTGCAGAAAAATTAGGCTCTATTGGAAGAAATGAAGGAATAGCAGCACATGCTTCTGTACTATTATGTAAGACATAACGTCATTAGACTTTTTACATAACAAACTTTTAGTAACTCCCTAGCCGTGAAACAAAAAACTACTTGTTTTCAAATCATAATGTTCTTGTGATAGAAAACTTGTATAGATTTTTTCCACTTCTGTGGTATTATGAGCCTGTAGTTATGAATAAGCAAATATGGATAAATCAGCGTATGAGATTGTAGAACATGAGTATGATGTAGTAGTAGTAGGTGCGGGTGGAGCAGGGCTCAGAGCGACACTTGGAATGGCTGCTACTAATTTTTCAGTTGCTTGTATCTCTAAAATCTTTCCTACGCGCAGTCATACAGTTGCAGCACAAGGCGGAATTAGTGCAGCTTTAGGGAATATCGCTGAGGACGATTGGCGCTGGCATGCGTACGACACAATAAAAGGCTCAGACTGGCTCGGCGACCAAGATGCAATAGAATATATGTGTAAAAACGCCGCTAAAGCCGTGATTGAGCTTGAAAATTTCGGTGTGCCTTTCTCTCGTACGGAAAACGGCAAAATATACCAGCGCTCTTTTGGTGGAATGACAACTCACTTTGGCAAAGGAAAATCAGCCCAGCGCACCTGTGCAGCAGCAGATAAAACCGGGCATGCGATCCTTCATACTCTATACCAGCAATGCCTTAAATTCAACGCTGAATTCTTTGTTGAATACTTTGTGATTGATTTGATCATGGATAACGAAACCGGAGCATGCTGCGGGGTTCTTGCCTGGTCACTGTGTGATGGTACGTTACATAAATTTCGCGCACATTCGGTGGTATTGGCAACAGGTGGATACGGGCGTGTTTATTTTTCTGCAACAAGCGCACATACCTGTACAGGTGATGGTAACGGTATGGTGGTAAGAGCTGGATTGCCGCTTGAGGATATGGAATTTGTACAGTTTCACCCAACAGGAATATATGGCTCAGGATGTTTAATGACGGAAGGATGCCGTGGTGAAGGGGGATATCTCGTTAATTCTCAGGGCGAAAGGTTTATGGAACGTTACGCACCAAAAGCAAAAGATTTGGCTTCTCGTGATGTGGTAAGCCGCGCAATAACAATTGAAATCAGAGAGGGAAGAGGTGTTGGACCGAAAAAAGATCACATGTATTTAACTATAGCGCATCTTGACCCGGAAGTAATAAAGCTTAGACTTCCAGGAATTAGTGAGACTGCAAAGACTTTTGCTGGAGTTGATGTTACTAAAGATCCAATACCGGTCATTCCAACTGTTCACTACAATATGGGCGGTATTCCAACTAATTATCATGGGGAAGTGATTACACTGAAGAAAGGTAAGGAAGAAGTAGTAGAAGGATTATTCGCAATTGGAGAAGCAGCATGCGTCTCTGTGCACGGTGCAAATCGACTTGGTTCTAACTCGCTTCTTGATCTTGTGGTTTTCGGTAGAGCTGCAGCGCTCAAAGCAAAAGAGAAATTAAAGCCTAATACACCACATAAAAAACTGCACTCAGGTTGCACAGACTGGATAGTGGATAGGTTCAATAAAATGCGGTTTGCTTCTGGAGAGTTTAGAGTATCAAAGATACGCAACAAAATGCAGCATACTATGCAAAAATATGCGTCAGTATTCCGTGTTGCTGAAGTTTTAGAAGAAGGTAAAAAAGCTATAAAAGAAGTAGCAAAAATGATGCCTGATATTGCAATTGAAGACCGCAGTATGATATGGAACAGTGATTTAGTTGAAGCGCTCGAGCTTGCCAACATGATCCCACAAGCAGTCATTACTATGGAATGCGCAGCTAACCGCGAAGAAAGCAGAGGTGCTCACGCTCGTGAAGATTTTCCTGAGCGTGATGACAAAAACTGGATGAAGCACACTATAGCGTGGCTCGAAGAAAAGAAAGGCAACGTCAAAATTGATTACAAGAAAGTTGCTGAGAAAACTCTCAGCAATGAGATTGATTTCATAGCGCCAGAGAAGAGGGTTTATTAATTTGCTCGTTGTTTTCCTTGGTGAATTGGAATATTGATACATCGTTTATTTCAGGACTAGGAGAACCTTTAGTGTGTTCTGGTTGATCTGGTAATTTCTGCAGTTCTTGTTTTTTTGAATCTTTGTGTGCATTTTCTAAATTTCGTTGAGCATCATTTTTAGAGACTTTGTCCTGTTTTGTAGCTTTGGAATCATTATTTTCATCTTTAGACATACCTTGTTCGTCAGTAGTAAATTCCTTTAAAGATTTCTTAATACCGCTAAACCCTAAAGTGAATATTAGGCAGACCACTCCAGTAATAGCTATGATAGGTAGCGCTGCTCCGATTGCAATTTGCCCTTGAAAGCAAGAGAGCGTTACCATTGTAATAATAGTAGTTGCTGCTGTAATTGCTAACAATACGCGAGCTCTTCTACCTGGATCAATACACTTCCATGCGGCTTTGAGACCATTGCCTGTCTTTTTCATGAAAATTCCAACCAGATTTGTAATAGTGCCAAACCAAAAGCTGGGCCATTTACAAGTAGTGCGACAGTGATATCTTGCTTCGAGCTTTTCCGTAAATTCTTTAGCCTTGTCTCGTGCTTCTTGTGGTATCTTTTGATTATCCTTTAAATTTAGTAAAACTGTATAGTATTTTGTAGTATGAAATTTCTCATCTTCTAACCACAAAAAATTAGGGTCAGCACCATTTTTTAACAGCTTTGCGCAAAACTTTACTGTGTTATCGAAAAAACTTTTTTGGTACTGATACTCCTCTGATTTCAGACGTTCTCCTTTCTCCGCTTTTTTTATCAGTGCTACTTGTAATGGTGTTCGTCCTTCTTTGTTAGTAGTATCTGTAGCCTTTCTGAATTGATCTTCAATTTTTCTTTCTTTTACTGAATCTAGTATTGATTTCAAATGTGTAGCTTTTTGTCCTCTTTCTAGCAAGGCAATATTATGTAAAATATTGTTGCCATTTGTATCTTGACCAGTAATATCATAACCACTCTGTAGCAACTTATTAAACTCACCTATGTTTTGATTGGTAGGTTCTACAGTTTCAATCATTACCGAGTTTTTTATCTCTTGGTTTAATCCAGACTTTTGTACTGATTTGTTTAGTTTTCGTTTAAAATCACGGTAATAAGCTTCTTGTTCCTGAGATAAGCTGCTTTCTGGTAGCTTCAATTGATTAGGGTTGGCATCTTTCTCCAATAACTTTTTGCAAAATTTAATCGTATTATCTTCCAAAGTAGTAGGATTATGCGTATCTTTTGTTGCCTTAGCAATCAATGCTGTTTGCATAGGAGTTTTCCCTTCTTGACCTTTAGCATTGACAGCATTGCTTAATTGATCTTCAGGCACTTTTTTTTCTTTCACTAGACCTAGTATTAGATCTAAACATGCAACTTTTTGTTCCCCTTTGAGTGAGGCAATATAGTGCAGAGCATTATTCCCTTCTTTATCCTGAGCAGTAATATTAGCACCATTTTGTAGTAATAACTCTAGAGCTTTATATCTATTAGTTTCTTCAAATTTCTTAAGTGATCGGTTTTCACTCTTCTCTCCTATATACTGAAGCAATTGGTGGAGAGGTGTTTGCCCTTTTTTGTTAGTAGCATTTACAGCGTTACTAAATTCATCTTTATCTAAAGTCAATTGCAAACATGCAACTCTTTGTTTTCCTTTAAATGAAACAATATAGTGCAGGGCATTATTGTCTTCACCGTCTCTTTTGCTAATATCAGCACCATTTTGTAGGAATAGTTCTAAAGTTTGATACCTACTAGTAGCGTTAAACTCTTTCTTAACTATATTTTGTATCTTATTTCCCAATGAAGATTTTTCACTTTTTTCCTGTATACGCTGAAGTACTTGATGAAGCGGTGTTTGACTGTTGTCATTTTTATCATTTACAGCTCTTATAAAGAGTTCTTTTTGACATATCTCCAGCAATATATTGAAAAATTTAAGCCTTCGTTCTTTCTTTAATTCTATAAATATTAGATGTAAAGCATTGTTGCCACTTGTACCCTTAAGGCTAATATCCGCCTCTTTTTGTAATAGTTCCTTAAAAAGTTTCTCATCTTTGTTTTTAATTGCTGAATGTAATAGGTAATTGCCATTACCATCTGGAGTATTTGTAATGCGCGCTGTAATTTTTTTAATTTCTTCTATGTCAATTTTCTGCTCTAATGTAGATTGCCTTACCGACTCTGCTAGTTTTTCTAAGAATTTAAGATAATATTTCCTGTGCTTTTCATCTAAATCTTGTAGTGTTTCTTTAGGTAATTCTAACTGGCCTGGTTTAACCCCATGCTTCAATAATGCAACTAGGAACTTAAGCGTGTTATCGTTACTCTGGATTGTATGGGACCTATGTTTTCCTTTTGTTATCTTGTCAATCAGTGCCACCTGAAGAGGAGTTTTTCTGTCTTGATTTTCACTATTAACAAGCTTTTCTAGATCTTCTTTGGAAATTTTCTCTACTAGGACATTTAAAGACCTGCATTTTTGTTTTTTTTTCAGTAGTGCAATACGGTGTAAAATATTATTTTCTTTTTCATCTCTTATATTGCTAATATCTACGGAGCTTTTTTTTTGCCACTTTTCAAATTTCTGCTTACCTTTTTTTATTGCTCTTAACGCTGCATGAATATCATCACTTGTTTTGCTAATTACTTTTGAATTTTTACTTTTTGATTTTGGTATCAGAGGTTCTGTATCATCAGTTGAATACCCATAACCACCTTCAATATCGCTTCCAACTCCACTATCAGAACTTTCTTTACGAGCGCTACTATTTCTTGAATAGTTGACTTGTGAAGTTTCATATTGTTCTTGTATTCCACTCTGATCTATACCCATACTAAACCCCCAATATTAAAAGCTATGTATCTTTTTAGTTGTCAGCGCTTGAACTAACAACCTAGTTGAACTCTTCGACTTTTAATTTGAGCTAAACGTTGTATATGTAATCAAAATATAGGTGGAAAGGCAGAAAGTTAGTCTCTATTGAAAAATTTGCTATCATAGTAAAACCTCACTTTAGCATTTGTCTACTATTTTAACTATTTAATCTTAAAAAATAATAAATGCAGCTAAGGTAGATTAGGAATATACTGCTGATAAAACAAGATTAAGAGCTACAGAAAGCAAAAAAATTAGACATGATCATTTCTGTGCAAAAGCTTTTGTGCACATTTTAATTTGGTTGTATTTTGTTAAAAAAAACTTTAGATTTATTTTATAATCAAAACTACAATTTCATGACTCAAATTTGGAATTTATTGCAAACAGGGCAGAAGGAGAATTGCAAGATAGCATATATAAATGCTCGTATTATTGACCCCGACACTAAACTTGACATAGAAGGTTCGCTGCTAACCGAAGGAAATAAAATCGTTGATTTTAGTGAATCGTTATTTTCGAACGGAGTTCCAAGTGGAGTTGATGAAACAATAGACTGTAAAGGACTTGTTCTAATGCCGGGCCTTGTTGATATTCACGTGCATTTTCGTGAGCCAGGTCAGGAGCATAAAGAAACTATATATACGGGTAGCAAATCTGCAGCCGCGGGAGGCGTTACAACTGTAGTTTGCCAGCCTAACACTGTTCCGGCAATAGATAGTGTTATTTTGGCTAAGTATTTAAAATATAGAGCGCTTGAAACTTCACATGTAAATGTTGAATTTTACGCTAAAATCACCACTTCGGAGGAAAAATTGACTGAAATGGTGCTTTTAAAGGAAGCGGGTGCAGTTGGGTTTACTGACGATGGTATGCCGGTCATGAATCCAATGATTATGAGGCAGGCGCTACTTTATTCGAGTATGCTGAATGTTCCTATTGCTCAACATGCCGAAGACCTAAATTTATCGGCAGGCGGCGCAATCAACGAAGGCAAGATTTCTGAGGAATTGGGAGTAAGGGGGATTTTAAGTGCATCAGAATCAGTCATGGTAAGTCGCGATATACTGCTTATGAAAGATATGGAAAACGTGCACTATCACATTTTGCATGCTTCCGCAAAAGATTCACTAGATGCTATTAAACGCGCGAAGGATTTGGGGCTCAATGTTACGTGCGAAGTAACCCCTCATCATTTCACTTTGACTGAAAATATAGTAAAACAACACGGAGCAATCGCAAAAATGAACCCGCCACTTCGCACCGAAGAAGACCGTTTGGCTATGATTGAAGGCTTAAAAACGGGTGTAATTGATTGCATTGCAACCGACCACGCGCCACATGATCGCAGTTCTAAGGATCTACCGCTTGAGAACGCTGCATTTGGCATTGTGGGTCTTGAAACAATGCTACCTCTTTCACTTGAACTTTACCACAGTGGGCAGATGAGTTTGTTTGATGTACTAGCAAAACTCACATACGAACCTGCGAATATAATACACATACCACGTGGCCGTATACAGAAAAACCTTGTTGCAGACTTGATTTTAGTTGACCTGAATCACGAATGGGAAATCAAAATTGACAATTTTGCTAGTAAATCAAAAAATTCTCCTTTTGACGGACGCAAGGTAAAAGGACACGTAGTACGCACTATTGTGTCTGGCAAAACTGTGTATTCACAAGAATGACTTTAGTGGAGTTACTCTTCCTTGTCTAAAATCTTTGATAACTCAGCTTAGATTTATGAATCACGTATGTCTAACTTGGCCACCAATATTTCTTTAATCTTGCAGAGATATTTTCTCTGCCGATAAAAACCAACAACTTGGCGAGTTCTGGACCTGTTTTTGTGCCTGTTAAGGCTAAACGCAGCTGCATAAATAAGTCTTTTGCCTTCATATCCACTATCCGTTGAATAGCTTTGGCCCACTCCGATAATGTGTTTTCGTTACAGTTACCTTGCGGCAATACATTGAGCGCAATTTTTATAAATTCCTTATCAAGAACCACAGGCTCTATATTAGACTTGCATACTTGCCACCACTTTGCCACCTCCGAAAATTTTTCTATATTGTTCCTTATAAAATACCAAAACTCCAAAGAGTTCACCCCAATGTGACTTAAACGCTCTTTCACCACTTCAAATGGCATCTGTTGCAGAACTTTACTATTTAGCTTATATACTTCGCCCAAGCTAAATTGCACAGATGCCGAGCTAAATTTTTTAATGTCAAACGAGTCAACCAAAGATTTCATGTCAACATAAGCCTCAATAGGGTCTGATGTTCCAAGCTTCGTTAAATAACTAGCGAGCGTCATTGGTTCAATTTCATCTTCTTTGATAGATCCGACGTCCAGTCTACCTTTTCGCTTCGATATCTTGCTATCATCAAAATGCAGCAGAGGAAGGTGAGCAAACACAGGAACTTTTGCTCCTAACGCTTGGATCATTTGTATCTGCACTGCGGTGTTGGTTACATGGTCTTCCCCACGTACAACATGGGTTACATTAAAGTCGATGTCATCAATAACAGAAGGTAACATGTATGTATAAATTCCATCTTCTCTTCTTACTACGGGGTCGCTGATGCTGCTGGTTGCAATGTTTATTTCGCCTTTAACTTCATCATTCCATTTAACAACTTCATTTCTATCCAATTTAAATCTAAAATGTGGTCTTCGTCCTTCTTGCTCATAACGAGCTTTTTCCTGCTCAGTTAGAAGCAACGCACCTCTGTCATAAACAGGAGGAAGTCCCTGTTTTAGCTGCAATTTGCGCTTTATGTCTAACTCCTCTCTTGTTTCATAGCATGCATAAATATGCCCTTCTTTTACTAACTGCGAAAACACCTCGTTATAGCGCTCAAAGCGCTCTGATTGCTTAAAGCTTGAATCCCAATCTATACCGATCCATTTCAAGTCTTGTGCGATACTATCTATGTATTTGATGTCTGAACGCTGAAGGTCAGTATCGTCGAAACGAAGTAGAAACTTTCCGTTTTGATTACGTGTGCACATCCAGCAAATGAGCGCAGTGCGGACGTTTCCTACATGAAGATATCCAGTTGGGCTTGGAGCGAATCTTGTTAACATTTGTGGCTCTGATTTTTCTCAATTTTATATAAATATATGGCTAAAGCAAGAAAAGGTTTTCACAAATGCTTTGGAGGTATCATCCAAGTAGCTCAAAAAACAGAACTAAAAAACTACTTGACAACCCTCACCCATCCCGCTACCATAACATTGAAGCTAAGTGTTTATCTTCGGTCTGTACAGATTAAACGACAAAAAAACTTAATATATCTGGCGTATC
>JAOEHK010000008.1:37146-75994 GCA_025447835.1 Labidoglobus nevermanni
CCCCGTCCTTGTCCGTTGTATCTTGGAATATCAGAATGAACCAATGTTATCAAATTTACTGTAATGCTGCTTTAAGGTTCGTCAATGACGACCTCAAGAAGAGGGATAATGTAATGTATTTTGGGGTATTCCTCATAGATTCCCCCGAAGGCATTCAATATTAACGATTCGGTCCGCGAACAGCTGTGACTGTATCATGATTAATGCTTAATGCTGAACCAAGAAAATGCATTCGAAATGGTAGCATCTCGAAGATAACAATGACAATACTGACAAGTTGCGTTGCATAACAAATGGCAACGTAGCACTTTGCAGCTGACGAACTCCTCTAGCGATTAAGATGTCGCGGTGTGCTCATTCGCTTCTGGCGGTAATCGGCCGACCGACGTGGACAACAAGTAATTGAAAGATTTGCTCTTATTCTGGTCGCCGCTTGACCGGCCGGGTGATCTCGGGCAGTCAGGCAAGCAGCCGGTCGCAGCTTCAAAGCTCGCAACCTGCGCACCTTTCGCATGCGCTTCTTGCGCTCGGCAACCTTGGCCGTGCCCGTCTGCGCGTCTCTTGCGGATTGTCTTGTTTGATATTATTACACTTTTAATGTGTCAATGTCAATGGCTTGCGCGAGCGATACGGATGCGTGCAGCATCAATCTACTGCAGCCTCCAGCCGGAGCTGCACTGAGCCGTTTAATTCGCAATGATTACCGACGCCGCCGACGACCGTCTTTGATCGTAATTGGATGTGACGATAGGCGCACTTGCGGCATTTGCGCCATTGTTCCATATCGCGCACGGCCTTATTTGCCTTTGCAATTATTTATGCCGATCATGCCCCAGCCCTTCGCAATGTTGACACACATCGGGAAGGTGGGCAGGCCGCGTGAAATATGATCGCCTTATTACGTTTCACTCGTCTGCATCACCAACTGCAGCCTGCCAGGCGGGCATCTCTCTCCGGCGCAGCTGGTGCGCAAGAGGAAGGCCGTAACTCAGTGCTTCGACGGAGGTCTTCCTTCATCTTTGCCAGCTTTCTGTAAATAGCCGCCATTGAATGCGCGCGCTTATAAACATTGCATTAGCCCCAATTTAATCGCCGACTGGTGCAGCTTGCAATTGCAGCCCCATTAAGCCGCAGCGCGTAATTGAAATCGTGCGTAATGAACGATCACACAGCAATCGCTCGTCTTCAGCGCGAGATGAATGGCGGCTTTAATTGAAATGCGCTTAATTAGAATCGCCGGCGGTGGCGCAGGCAGGCAAATCGCCATCCGACACATGCTTGCGCCCGTGATTTATGTCGTCTGCCCTCTTGCTGGACGACTTTTTGCGACGACTGATTGCGTTACTACCGGGCACGGCGGGAACGTAAGGAGGAAGAGGAAGAGATGCCCACCGACGTTGATCGTCAATGTGTATTATTTGTCGATTTGCGATTGACGTGATCTATTGCTACTGCTGGTTTTGGCCCGATTTCGGGCACGCCACAATGGTTAACATTATAACGTGTAATTACTTATATTCTAACCGCTTGTTTGCTGGTTGGTAATTAGCGGGACGTTGCATTTGAATTGCCACCACCGCACGATGTCTAGGACGATTGGGCAGCCATATTGGATTTCCAGCAATTAGTCAGCGAGCAAACGCCAGGCAGATACGCGAGGAATGTCTTCGGTTACTCATTAGGCGTGTGCGCAATTACAGGCGCGCTGGCAGCACGCGCAAAAGACAGTTCGCAATGCACGCCATTACGCATGAGTTATTGGTCGGCGTAGATTGTCGTATCAATGGTGCGCCATATTAACCGATAAAACGCATTAATACGCAGCAACGGTACGCGTGTCGGCTACGGCTGCGGCCATTTGAAAATGATATAATTACAAGCGTGTGCCTCCACATGAGGGTACAGGTGATAATCCAATCCAACCATTTACCTGCGAGCCGCAGTTGTGTGGCGGCAGCAGTCACTTCTTCAGCAATGTGCGGCCGCACGCTTCCATCGCCTGCCTGCGCCCTGGCGCAGAAAAATGCCGATTGCGAATTTGTCCTCCTCGCTACGATGATAAGCAAGCACACGTTGTGCATTTGCTCATACTTACCGCGTCCATTACGCGTTAATAGCCAATCATTTCCCCAAATTAACATTCAATTTTCAGCAAACATTCGTCTATGCCAGGGCTGCACAACCTTTCGACCAGGAAGAGGCAAATTGCCGTTAAAACAACCAGCAAGGACCTGCAAAGAGCCGAACGAAATATGCAGTAGATACTCGACTTTCGAGCATTCTACTTTCGAAAATCTTTCTGAATCAAGAAAATGATTAATTTCGTCCAAAATCTATTCATTTCAAAGTTGTAGTTGAAACCGGTAAACCGTTTTAGCAGAAACATCAGCGACGTTCCTTTAGATGTTCATGAAATATTTGGGAAATTTGAAGAACCTGGTATATAATAACACGATTTTATGACGAATATTTAAAAAACTGTACCATTCTTCGAAAAGAATCGCGGAGTTACAAACCCTGGTCTCCGCCATCTTTGTTGGCGCTCAATGGGTGCCAAATTTAAAATGTCGGGCGCGATTTACCCGATAATTTATATCAAGTTATTGGTTCTCTAAAGAATTCATTCAGTATAAGAGTACAATATTTCAAAACTTGATTGATAAGAACTTTCATAAATTGCTAATGCTTTTCTGTGACTTTGATTAAGATAATCATTGAAAATGGAGCAAATATGTAGTTCACAGTGAAACGCTAATCCGTAAAACTAGTAAATTATAGCGGAACTTTATATATCTATAATTTGTTATTTTCTTTTCTATTGCTCATATTTTCTGCCTTTATTCTCCAAGAAACACTGTAAAAAATTGCAAAATTCGACTTTTTAGAGAAATATTCAAACTTGAAATATTTACAAATATTTGTTTTTTAAATTAACCGGTAAAATGCATCCTGGATAAAAGATTATATGTTACGAAATAATTTACGAGATTGCTTCGACTGCCTTCTCTTTTTCGATATTGCTTGTAACCTTATTCGCCATGTGTTTGGATTAAATGACTCAATCCGATTTCAGAGTAATCCAGTTAATGGAAATGAGTGAAATCTGCGTAACAAGATTAATCCCAAAATTAACAGCGTTACAACTTCAATAAATTCGCACTTTTGCGCTTCGTACGGCATCAGTTTCGATTTGGTTGCATTGTTTCGCCCGCGTTGCGGTCACTGATGCTGCCCTAATGCACAATTTATAGTACGCCTGCCAATTATTTATGCTTAAAAATTATTGACAGTGAGAACGAAGAAAAATTGCAGGAAATCCAATTCCTTTTCTACTCATTGTCAATTACGTTCGCATTACACTCTGCATGACTTCATTATTTGCCAGAGATTGACAGACGACTGGGAGTTCTGCGAGTGCAAATAATTGACAGGCAAATGGGGAAAAAACTATGTAATCTGTTCGAAATTGGACATCGCAGGAGCTGCAACTACCGGAAACGACAATTAGCTACCGAAACAAAGTTGTCATTGCGAGACAGAATCGTGAGTGAATCCACCACTTCCACCTTTTCGTCTCGTTTTCTCGCATCTGTCTGCAGCTTCTCGGCAGGATCTTGTCATGAACGCACCACTCACTCAGTTATCATCAATTCGCATTGATTTTATTCTGCACGCTCAACGCAATTTGCGCAAATTAGTGCGATAATGTGGCAATATAAGTGGACAATTCCTCATTCCTCATTTTCTCTGCAATTATTTAATAATCATCTGCATTTCGTATTGATATTGCCTAATCTATCAATTTATAATAAATTGCTTCTTCCATTTACCACCTCCCAACATGTCTACGTGGGGATTTTGGAAAGGGTTTGTTTTCAGACTTTCCCCGTCTAGTTTTAAACGATTACGTTATAGTTGCAGAACGACTCTCCGCTATTACGTCATTGTTGCGGAACGATTCTAGACGATTGCGTAATAGTTATCGAAAGCACTTACATCCTATTAATCATAGAATCATGGATTTAAAAGAAAGTGACTTTTTGACTTTAATAAGGATTCAGAGGACTTCTTAGAATTGATTATTATTAGACAACTAGGGGAATCATAAAATAAACATGGAAAATGTCATAAAAATCGAGTTGTGAGCGTCAGACTTGTAAATATTGAATCCAAATAGGATATTTCTTTAATATTCCACATGCCTACTCGTTTCCCTGTTCCTATTCTGCTGCATCTTTTTGTAAACGCCTTTTCATTGGTCACGCACAGAGAACATGCTCTTGCTTCTATCATCAACGCGTAGCAAACTTATCATATTCAATATTGCATACGATTAATAACAGTAATTGGCGCACAGGCTGAACCAATCCTTCTGGTTTACATTTGCTTACGGTAAAAAGAAGCGAACGCCCAATTCTGGTCTATTCGCACGCAAGGAAAAGCCAGGTGAAGCTGATGGAAAGCAGCCTCAATGAAACTCATCGAAAACGCAACAAAACAAGTGCGTAACGTATACTTACTGAAATTTCTCAATATAAAATCCGACATTCATTTACCTATCTAATCGCAGGAGATTGCCAACACTCGACCAACTTGATTGCAGAAGTAGTGCTGCACACTGCTGGATTTCAAGACCCTCAACGACGACCTGCAAATACAGTAAAACCCCGATATAACGAACCCCGAATTAACGAATAATCCCGATATAACGTTTGAAAGTGATGGTCCCTTGAACAATCTCGATATTACGAATAAAATTCATGCATTTTGGTCCCCTCGATTTAACGAACTTTTTTAGGCCAAGGACATTCGATAAACTTCTTCCAATTCGTAATTTTTTATGGAATTGAAGTAGCTTAAGAAATTTTAAATGTACCGCTTATGATCACTCTTTATGCCTCGAAAAATAAGCAATTCCCAGGGGATTGAATGATCAATTTTGATAATAATGTAGCCGTTACTGGGATCCTTAACGACGAAGAAATTCTACATGAAACGGTGGATTTGTATGATAGAGAAGACGAAGAAATTTCAATTATTTATCCGAATCAAGCTATCGAAATCCGTAATTTATTTATACAATCAAACATTAATGAAAATGTGTTTGTGTTTGAAAATGTACTTTCAAAAAATCGTCGTGTTTATGGTCATCTCTGAATAGTATACAGTTGTATACACATAATATATAACCAGTTCGTTTTTCATCTTAACGACCCCGATTTAGCGAATAACCCCGCTATATCTGGGTTTTACTGTACACCCATACCCCGCTTTGCGTCGTTTCGTTTTGCGTTGTTTCGGAGTTGCGTCGCTGGTTAATTAGTACTAATTTTCACTCTGCGTCGTTAGATTTTCGAAGTTGCGTCGTTATGGGTTCGAGTCTTCAATTTTTTTGCCATTTTCTTTTCTTATAACATGGCAATACTTGTTTCTAACTGCGCATTGCCATCAAAACTTGGGGAATTCCCTTTCTAACTAAGAATAAATTTTAATACAGTTTTATTTTCACTGTGTTTTGCTAATTTAAAGTTCGCACAATCAATAAATTTCTAATGAACGCGATTTGTTTGATTGACGAAGCTTTGAAGATTTTTTAAAAAACGATCCTGACAGCGAAAGATGTTTTAAATTGTCCCAGGCGCTAGCTACGAATATCAATTACTAGAAGGAAATTTATTTTACGTTGAAAAAAAGCTGTTCAGCAAACGGTGGATCAATTTTTTGTGAATGAAAGCCGACTTACGACAACAGCCGCTATGGACTCATCAGATTCATTATGATTCATTATTATTTTTTCATAAATTAATTGAACAGTATATTTAGTTTTAATTGAATACCCTTATGTAAACCAATTTTACATTATTTTTGTTTTTTTTAAGATCTACTTTAGTTCATGTTCAGTTCATATTTTCGTAACCCTGGAACCTAACTTCTACCTTTACATGGTTTGCTATAAATCTTAATTCACTTTGCGTCGTTTCACTTTGCGTCGTGTTATTTTGGAACGGAACAACGACGCAAAGTGAGGTATGGGTGTACTTGCATCCACGTACTCAATTTCACTACGAACGATGTTCATTGCTTTCTTATTTTGCGTAGATTGCCCTAAACATGTCAAAATGTCTTGTTTCTCTGAAGCTCATCTTAAATCTTTCTTCCTCCATTTTAGGTGATTTCGCTGATGTTTCCTCACTATGGCCGATAGATGGCAATGTGAGATTGATAAGAGTTTTGATGGACAAACTCATCATGGCGATGACATCACTCTTATGATTGATATCAAAAGTCCATTAGTCGCAAACGAGATAGGAGGCAGCGTAAAGGCGATGCAATCTGAATGAAATGAAGCATCTAATTTGCAACGCAATTATAAATGCGCGTTTGTTGATCATAATACGACTTAACGACGAGTTGCGCTCCTTGCCGACGCAGCGCAGCATCTCGCATTGCTCTCAATGGCAAGTGCTGCTGATGATACGGCGAAGAGCGTGTGTGTCAACGCGAAGGGCATCATTTTGGCTCGATCGTGTCAGAGGCAGGTCACTGCAGCCTGCTTTTAATCAGCCTCTTATCCGCGCACCGACTAATTACGCACGAGGCGCATCCGCAAACATCAAATTATCACTCAGTCGCCGATCGAGGGGTGCAGACGCTGCTTTATTGATGTTTTCCGACACCTCTTTGCCTCCCTAGTTGCCTGCACTTAGTCTGTCTGCCTGCGTGCCCGCCTGCTTCTTCGTCAAGGTTGAAAAAGAGTGCGCACTAAGCCTATTTTCATAACTGTGGCATTCGATTGCGTTTCGCATGCAAGGAAATGGGAGTGATATGACTCAAATCTCAATAATAAATGATCCAGATTCGTACATTTGCAAGGTATATCGAGAAAAACATATTGCACTCAAGACTTATTTATACAGTTCACCATGATCCTAGAAGATGGTGTGGAGGCCCAAAGAGACGAGCTTGTTGGACTTGCTTCGATAACCGATCGGAGTGATCAGAGGAGAGGCTGTAGATGCGAATGCAGAATTGTTTCGCCATTTGGTGCGCTGATTGTGCGTTTATTTGTTCGGCGCTGCCATATTGCACGTATTGTTATGGCAGATAGGCAGCGAAGCACTTTTTGCGATGGGGCATTTCGCAATCTCTGCGCTGGTGGTTGGTCTTCGCAGTAGTTCCTTTGCGGCCAATTTAATTACATCGACAAGTGGAGCTGACGCTGTCCATTCCAAGTGCGCATTTATCTTCATCCACGCATTTTCAGTGCGTCGTTTTGAGTGGCAATCAATAATTTTTATGATGCCCAGCTGACGCATTCCGTAGATGGACGCGTATAAAACACGAAATGAATTTTAAACATTTTGACGCGACCGCCGACGTTACCATCCTAATACATGGCAGCGCAAAAATCGACGAGTGCGCAATGATTCGACAAATTATTGATACGAAAGTCTATACTTACCGATGCAAATGCGATTCGTGTGATGCACATTGTGTAATGAGCGCACATAAATCAGGGCGACGCATCATCGGAGGTGCAGACGTGAAATTCGTTGCGATTTGCATCGATGCCATCGAGGGCGATCGCGGTAATCAAATTAATTCAAATTGAAAATTACCAATCGTCGAGATCGTTGGCGATTTTGCACCACATCTCGCAAAATCTCGCACGACATTTGCAACCAGTTTGTGGCCTGCGCCAGCGCCAAGCGGACCAAAAAGAGAGTTGTAATAGCGCAACGTGGATTGCCCTAGAACAGCATGAATTAATCGCTCAAAATGGATAATATTTAAACGCGTCCATACAAATGGATGGCGTAATTGAATATAATGCGCAATCGCAAATGCATGAACAACTGCGATGAGAAATTTGCAAGCGAATTGTTAACAGCATGCGCGAAACCAATTGGCGCATTCTTCTTATGGAGCTGCGAGGAGCAACAGGATCGCTGAATAAATTCGTTTTTGTCACTTCTTACTTATTGTGCGATTTAATTGAACCACTGCAAATCCAATCAAACATTGATACGTTTTCTGAAGCGCGAACTTGATTAATTTATCGTAATTGCACATGCTGCATTCGCATCGACTAAATCAGCTTGCTAATATTTCTAATTAAGTTTCCACTCTGTTTGGTTGCGTTTCGTTGCCGTTGAGGCGCAGCTGGCTGCTGTTTACAGAATTTCATGCCAAAACGCTCCTCTCATTGTTTCTTCTTGTTTGGCTGGATCTTTCAATTATTACTAGTGATTGAGTGAATAAATGCGTCCGTAAAATCTGGCCAGGCGACCGACCATTGGGCGCTGGATGAAACTGGCCCAGTTTATGGAGCTTTCGGATAATCGCGCAAAGAAAACATCACGTCAAGTTTGCGTTTTGCATTTTACTATCACTATGCTCGATGGCGAATGCAAATAAAAGCGTATTTTATGCAAATGCTCCCAATTACGATATTATTTCTGCAGGATAATATAAAATGAAGACGAAGCATCCTTGCCACAGGTGATAATCCTTCAGTGGTGTATAAATGCAGAACGTGCTATCGCCGCACGAAAACAACAAACAGGTGAAAAGCGGTAGAAAAAAGGCGCATAATCATGCAGCTAAAACAAATGTCGTTGCCATATTTCCGATGGCGGAGTTCCAGTGACTTAGAAATCAGCCAGGCATATGCAAGATGCGCATGGATCAGGAACACACGGCTCGTGCCCGCATCTTAGCCGATGTTGATCGTATTTATACGCGTAATATGTAAAAACACCACTAGCCAACTGACCGACTGAACCAATCATCGGTCCCGGCTGCGCGGTCAAGATGTAAGGTGTGCAAAGAAGAGCAAGACACGTCTAGCCGATGATAAGCGCACATTTCAGCCGCCAGTGGCGCACGTAGCCGCCACTTAATTATTCATTGCCTGCACGTGCGCCACGTTTTGCTGCGCCAAGTACGATTCTGCATTCGGCCGATGCGTCTAATGCAACTCGGGCACGTGAATTGCACGCGTCAAACGTGCTTCGAGCGGAAAAGCCGAGCAGGTGGCCGCACTCGATTTAAATTATCGACGCCAACTTGATCCTTCCGTTTCAAGATGGCGAACGCTCGCAATGCGTTAATTCATGGGTTCCCAAACTATTGCGCTCTGCGCCCCCCTTTATCGTGTTTCAAAACTCTCACGCCCCTCCTAAGGCAATAAAACTTTTAATTCACAACACAGGCAACAAATTAATATACTGAACAGTAATATACTAGAAACTGATTATGGTTATATATGTTATTACAAATATAATCACTAACGAATGAAAGATGAAAATCGTTTCTAAAACACCGTTCTTATAACCTTCCTAGCCAAGTAGTCCACAGAATAGTCTGAATAATAAAGGATTCCACATGATAAAAGAATTAATGTGAAGGGTGGTGCTGCATTGCTGCAACTAGGCTAAAATGATGTCAGACCGCAAAGCAGATCACTTTCCACATTCATTCTGTTCCTTTGCTTTCATTTGATTAGAACCAAACTCGAAAACCTTCTTTCGCAGAGGTACGTTGAAGAGAAAGAAAGAATTACCCGTAGGGCTTCGTCTCCTAGTTTTGGTACACAGACAAATATTTAATCCAGAAGTCGTTTAAGCTGATGTTCTTGAAATCATTCCATGCAATTGAATCTGTTTTTAGTTCAATTGCCTGCTCCTGTAGTACTTCAGGCAATGTGTCTACATCTGTAGTGAACGGATTGCGTACTAGCCCATGAATTGTGTCCTAACCAATGTTTTCTGGGAAGTAGTGATCATATTCACCCTCAAGGCAATCAAGATGATGTACAATTCTGGACTTTATTTGCGTAAATGAAAGCTCTTGGAAATTATCATCAACCAGCATCAACCTGCTCAGCTTAACAGCATCAACTGCATTTTCAGGCACACAAATTTGAAAGTACTCGCGCCCCCCTTGAATTTCGCTCACACCCCACTTGGGGGGCACGCCCCACAGTTTGGGAACCCATGCGTTAATTGATTGCGAAAACAGTCACCTCCTCCAAGGTCCAATTGTCCCGCGCCGAATTGCGTCAACTGAAATGGGTTGAATGAGGAGACATCTGAGCTACGATTCGACGCCATATGAATAGCAACATAATTTGATAATCTACGCTCGTGCCACATGCATTCAAATGCCCATGCAGCGTTTATCTATGATCAGTTATCCGTGGAATATCATCGTCGGGGGAGTGCAAACCGCAAGGCTGAATGGACGCGTGCCCATCGTGTGCTCCCTTTAAGTATAACCTTTCAGATGGCTCCCAGCGCACACCTTGTCATTTCGTATGCTGGTGAGCTGGTAAACATAATCCATCTCTATATCCATGTTGCCGCTCGCTCGAATCTATTGATGCGCTTTCCTCGAACATAATAGACGCAATGTGTTCAATTGATGGGGCGGGGTTGGGCTCGCAGATTGCGTGACATTATTATTAAGTATTCCCAGTCCCACACAGAATAAGCATGAAGTGGCAAAGCTTAGGCTGAGGAAAGGTTATTGTTTAGGATTCCTGTGTACACATTGACTGACTCGGAATTAAGGGGTGACAACATTTGAGACACCTTGACATTATCAATTGTTGCCCAAACGGATTCAATACTGAGTTACAGTCTAGCACAGTTTACGAAGTCTTAAGTGCTGCAATCATGCTGATTAGTTATAAATAATTATTGGAATATGCACATGATTTATGACTTCTAAAGCTGGCTTTTTAGCATTCGTAACGTTGTATTATGGTAATGAATGCGAGGCAGCTGACTTTTCAATGTTCATTGTTTGTAGAGAAGCATTTGGCACATTCTCATGTATCGCCAGTTGTCCTCGTGCTGTTTTCCTTGATAAACTCGTGCTTATTACTATACACTGGTACCTCGACATACGAATGTTTTGAGATACGAGCAAGATTTGATATACGAACAGTCTCAGGACCTTAACCTCTGCATGGAAGATGCTTAGACTGCAGCTGAAAGGGCCTTCTAAGGATTAGAACCCGAAGTGTCAGTGGTAGAAAATATTGTTTCACTGGGACAATCCATGGGTATGGAAGTGGATGCGAGAGATGTGAAAGAACTCGTCAAGATACAGTCTCAGGAGCAGATAATCGAGGATTAGTTTTGAAGAGGAGCTAGAGATGGAGGAGGTTATCCCTACAAGAGATATAAAGATAGTTGATGGAAGTGGCATTTAATAGTTTAAACTCCATAACGAAAAGCAAACGAAAAGCAATCTGCCTGATGAAGACACTGTGTTGTCGAAACGTGTTGCATAGCAACTACAAAGACTTTTAAACTCGACTTCTGCAAATTCGTTTGCTTTTAGATATAAAGATCTTGGGAATTTGGAAGAAAGTTGTAGAATTCGTGGATAAAAATCACCCGGAAGAAGTTGCAACTTGTCGTACATCAGAGTTGTTTAACGAAACTTGCCTAACCCATTTCCGCAATATTCTGAAAGGGAAGAAGAAACAAACCTCTTTGGGCAGTTTTTTTTTAATGATCTGCAGACCAGCCACGAAAATAAATAAAAATTGTATTGTGCAATTGTCGCACCCAACTGCACTTCTCGAACCATATCTCATCTTTAAACCCTTAAAAACTGACACTAACAATTCGCTTATCCCAACCGAATTGTCATATTCCAACAAGAATCCTTTCAACGATTGCCATCGAAGCATCTTTACAAATATTCTGCTTCTGTTAGAATCGGATGTAAGGTCTTGATAGCATTTGCAGTTGTAAACGTCGCATGGAGCTCTAAAACAGAATGAAATATGAATGAAAGTAACGGTTTCGAGATTGTGGCATGCCTTAGATTTGTCTTAGCATCGGTTGCCATTCGAACTTTCTTTTTATCTGTCTCTTTTTATCGCACCTTCGACAAGATCGCCACAATTTGATTGCGCAACCCTTCGCAGTCACCCTGCTTCAGGCATGTGTTGCCTTCACCTCACATCTTCATGGCAGCCCCATTGCTCGACTCCACGCTGTGCGCGCTAAAGATTGAGCAACCCTTTAACAATGCGAACAATACAGATTTCGCTTATAAATGCTGCTTATCTTGCTTCAACTCTATTTTGCTACCTTCGAATCAAATCGACCCCCTAAGAAAGCGATGAATGTCTGCCATCGTATCCTATTGTACTAAGTTATTTGTATATTACTCTCTCATGCTGATCGTGACCGATTAAACACTCCAACAATTTCCGATTTGATAAATGACCGACTAACGGATTTGTGTGTAGCCCATTTTCTAATTCGATACGAAGCTGTTAGGCTTAAATATTTACCTAAAATTTCGGAAATGGAAAGAATTCGCTTAAACTAGACGTTAAATGAGTTAATCTGAAACATTAAGCTCGAAGCATTATCCTACAATGAAGGAAATGCAAAAACTAAGACCCTTCGAAGAATTTCCAGGATACATCTCGTTCGAATCTTGGTTTCTTATCTTTTAGCACTCTCGTGTGGATTGATGACCATCATTAACCTTCTTGCAGGTTCTCCATGTGATTTTGTCGCCAGCCATAAGGCATCGAGAGAAATCCAGCTAATTCCAATTAGCTACTAATAACGCTCATTTGTTGGTAGAAAGTGGGGCTATACGTGTAGATAAGAGAAGTGCAAAATGGCGAATTCTGCTTGAAATCAGTTGATTCGCGAATTTCGATTCACAATGCGTAAAGAGGACAGAAACCTCATTTCGTTTGCTATCATGTGGAGTGGCCGGCACTGAGTGCGACGTACGACAAATATTTATTGATTGAGGTGCACAATTAAGAGCGATGTGATACAAATTAAATGCGGGTTGGGGTGATTACCGACTCGTTTGGTGTGCCGTTTGCCTTGCCTTCCTTCCGACTGATGCAAACGCTTGCTACTATTACCGCAATGCATTACAGTCGCTTGTCAGTTGATTTCACCCTGTTATCTCGATGATTTCGCTCCAATTTCTCTTTACATATTTTACTGTTAGACAAATGGATACATTGATAGGAAGCAATAACTGTATTGAACATAAACTAATGAAAACGCAAGCCTTATCATGGGAAATTCTGGGAATTTAAAGCGAACACACATGAGGTGCACAACGAAGGTTATTGTGGTGGGCCAACGTATCTGGTGTGCAAGCAGCGTGTGAACGGGGTGGTCCTCCACCTCTTATCGCGTCGATGACATCTCTTGTGCAATCTGCAGGACGCCACTTCGGTTACGCAATTTTTGACCTCCTGCAACGCACCCTGCCAAGAGCTACTTTAAACATACATTTCAACGTGGTGAACGTCAACCGATGAATGGTTATATTCTATTCACTGTCTTTTGCCCTCCCTTGTGACAATAGCACAGGGCTTTACAGATGCGAATAAACAAGAGAGCACCGTGTATGCTCAAATTGATTTTATGTCCAGTTGGAGGACCTTGCTCATTCGAATTAATCGTCGTAACCGTGATAATAATAGTAGTACATCTTTATTGCAGGCATTCAATCTATTAATTTTACATTTGATTTTATGACGAGACTGTTATAAAGTAAGTAACTAGACGTTTTAAGATCAAGCATAAACTATATGTTAACGAAGCAACTGGATCACATAACGTTGACTGTCGAAACAAAGACGCCTCTGATGAATAAACACGATCACGTGTTTTCTCAATGCGACAATAAAAATGCAAATTACAGTCAGTTTAGTGCATTATTATGATGATGAAGGGCACCTGGGGCGCAGGATAATACTGCATTTTTTATTCGAAACCATGGGGCAGCAGTAAGAAAGAGCAATGGGTACATTTCTACAAATCTTTGCACATTATCAACGACACCGACGTTTTTGTGGGTTTGCGATTAAGCATCTGACGACATTTATTCGCTCAACAATTTGCACAGACCTTCATTAAATTGTTTTAGATTCATGTGGATTATTCGCAGGTCATAAATAAACAAGCCGTTTTGTTGATGGCGTTAATGGGCTCGTAAATATTTTCGTCAACATGGTTTTCTGATTAGCACCGTTAGGGTTGCCATGCTGTTCTGCATCTTTGTGCGATTTGCATGCGAACGCACATGGCTTACGTTTATGAGCAATAAAAATTATTTATTCAGTTGCAGCTTACATCTGAAACAAACTGCAACATGGCATTCAACCATTGCAGATAGAGAAAAGGTGCTGTTGTTTGTTTGGCCGCATATGGGATTTTGCGAATCGTAACGAACTCAATATCTTGTAGCATCGCTTGCGTTCGAATGCAATAAGCATAGTTGGAGCATAGTAAGCATAGTTCAAAGGTGATTTATAGATTTTTTAATCGTTGTAGGGTGAAGACGATCGAAACAATTTCATTATTAGACCTTTGAGCTGTATTGCTACCTGAATCTTCATCAAATAAATCAAAATGAATGTGGAATAATAGTATGAGCGCAGTTACTACTATGTCAATTATAGTCTTATAGTCTTAGCTCTACTAGATAAGTATACGTGTAAATCTTACCTCTAAGTATCCAGTAACGTTGAAACGCATCTGATTGGAGAGAAGTTAAAGAAATCAGAAAGTTACAAGGGCTTTTGTGTGAAGGGCGTGTGCAAGACTACAAAAGGAGATTTCTATTATGTGCTTAATGTCTGTTAAATTGTGACAAATTCATTTTTAAGAGGGTTTAAGTCTCCAGCAATCAATGGCTTCCCATAAGAGGCGGCCAACCTTCGAAAATGCGAGTCGAGGGATGCACTCCCCTTAGATCAACATCTTTTCGATATTCGCCAGTTTGAACGAATTCTTTCAGTGGACAAACGTATCACTAACGTCGATCATCTGTATGTGGTCCAGCATTGTCCTGCCACGTATAGTTGGACCTATGTTTGTGCAAATCGGGAGATTGTTACAATGAAATCACCACAGGCTAAGAACGCTATTGCACATAATGATCCGATGCAATCTTTCAATAGAAATCTTTCTAATTGGATATGTTCTCATGTCTCTATATGCAATGCACTTAAAGCGGGAAATTTTGGAGGGTTTAAAATAATTGGCTCATATTTTCCAGCCCGCAGATTGCACAAATTTAACAATAGGCCTAGTTAAATGTTCACACTTCCAATTCAATGCGTCCATTTGTTATGTACTTATTAAAATTGAAATTTGATGGCTATCAGCTTCATTTTTAAATGGTTGCCGCTTTGAATTCTACCAGCATTATTAGCAATATGTCCTTTTGCCTTTATCGGTATTCTGATCGTTCTTTCACCATTTATCATCTAACCCTTCAATGATTGTTTAATCACTGCTATTTCGGTATATTAAGATATAAGAACAAAATGTATTTGCAATCTTTTCACTAACAATTTGAATTCTGATTTCAATTACTTGAATTTGATATCATTTGAGTACTAAACTAAGTCGAATCAAGTTGATTTTCATCTGACTTCATTTCTATAGGATGAACAACTCCAGTATGAGGTCCATCATCGCTTGCAGTTTCCTCAAGCATAGAAGATGTTGTAGATGATTTCATCTGATCCACTATGCTCATATCGTTGATGAATTCAGTGACACCGCCTAAATTGTTAGCTTCAGATATTAGGATTTCAGATTGGCCACACATTTCCACATCATCGTTGAATCTGACCTGAAGGATTTCGGCGGTCTCAAAGTTATCTAATGCTATATCGCCATATGCGTTCCCATCAAGAATGCAATCTGTTGCAATGGCATCCGGATTGGCCATCGACGTGAAAGGGCACGACCGACGCAATTGGATAACGCTGTCGGAATTCTGAATGGCATGCATGAAGACTTTCGCAGCTTCCCGAGTTCCGGGTATGTTGTAATCACAGAAAAGGTCGATATCGAATGGCTCCAACAAATCCTCCGAAGATGTGGACATCAGATGTTCGTTTTCCTGTATCGTAATCAGCGAATGACATTTGCGTTTGCTTTTCGGCTCTACGGGTGGATGAATGGTATCGCATTTGGTTTTCTTCGGGGTCGATTGTGTCAGATCAAAATCGGATTGCGTCAAATCGATAACGGCGGATATTTGGCTTTCCGACAAATTCGCCAGGCGCGGAATGAACTTTCGCTTCCGTTGCGGATGATAGCGATTGTACGTAATATTGGACTCAGAAGCGGTTACCAATGGACGCCGTTGGTTTCCACATTTGGAATCATCTTCAGCTCGACTTGGTTCTAACTTATCTTCATTCTGTAATCATGCAGTACAAGAGCAAATAGCGCAATTTCGCGTACAACGCTACTACCCAAACACTCATTTTCAATTTCATTAGTTTCTTGCAATTTATAAATATCTTGCTTAAAATTCAATTGAAATTTAACGGTGAAATGATGATTTAAATATTGAATTTAGGACTTGTCAATTATGCGTTTGTTTTGCTTGTTATTGTTGCTTGATATTTTACAATCTGGATTTTTATTTTATTGATATTGAAATTGCTTGAAAATTCCATTGAATTTTTATGTCCCATTGTTGAATATGTTTGTTAGTGATTATCGGCCCAATTATTTCACCTTAATTAAGATGAAATTGAAAAATAAGGAAAACGGGATTTATAAACCTCAATAGAGGTTGGCGAAACTCTATATTGAATCAAAAGCCATATATACATATAATTTCAATGAATTAGTTGATTAGAATATTGAATTAACAATTTTAAGATTTGAAAATTGATTCATATGGGAATGACTATAGGCAACCAATATTATCGCTTCGTAAGGACAACATAAACCAGCTGCCAGGACAGTCGAGAGGACAAATTTCGAAGTCGACCTAAAAGGCTAACACGCTAGAAAACCTGCTTACTTTAAATAAACTTAAAAATTAAACATAATTACTTAAGAGCAGCAAGGGATTTTTTTTTGATTTCTATCCATTATATTAAAACAAAACGGAACATGAACATTTCATCCAATAATGAGTCCTATTCCAGTTTTTATTCGCCGCATGCAGAATAGCAATCTTTTACATGCATATAATTCCATTTATTTGCGTTAATAGGCTAAATAAAATTCTTTTTTAGTTATTTGATCACGCGTGCTATCAATTTCATCATATACGCTTGCTCCTAGCATTAGCAGCTTTCATTATTAACATAACACATTGAAACTTAATTCTTCAAACTAAAGCCATTATTTAAAAATTCAATTTAATTACGTTGGTGTTCTCCATAGTAATCCTTAACACTAGTCAATTTCTATATTCATAACATATTACCATAAAAGTTTGTTCAAGTACAGATGGACTACTTTCAAAACCTATTTTGCCACTTAAGCTTAAGTTCTACATGAATCTACAAGAATTGTATTCAACTTAAATATTATAAAGTGGCAATATTATTTGTAATTATTGCTCATGATTGCCGAAACTTGAAACTAATCTCACTCAACATTACAGGAGGAATTTTGCCTTGAACGAGTTGGAATTGTAAAAGCTAACAATTATCATCAATAGCAAACATTAATAATAATTTAGATTGTCTTTGCTTATTTTCTTGTTTCTTTTCTTATTCGGAATCCTGATTATTTTGCTTCACTTAGAATGCGTTTTAATCGGAAGAATGTAAATTCATCTTAATGCGGATCTTTATTGGTTGAATCTAGTTCTAATTATAGACTTTATACTTTGCGCAATATCGGAATGAAAATGCCCACGGTAATGAAACCCTTATCAATATTGGATAAAGCACAGCAGTATTTTTCTTAATTTACAATACAACAATCACAGAAAGAAACAACGTCTTCTTCGTCATACTATTTCCGTATGAGGTATTACAAACAATGAGACCTGGTTTATTAAACAAATCAGCAATCTACATTTTCATTCCATTTGGGTGTTTTCATTTGAGATTAATTGTATAAATGTCATCATCATCATGCTTTCCTACGATCTGTTATTTTAGCAGTAGATAATTGTTACGAGTACGTTTGCATTCCGTTTAATGTTATAAAAACGAATTCTCCTTAACATCGATCAGCAGCTTTTCACAACACATTTCCTTTGATTTTGTGAATTGGAAAGCTGAACATTTAAGTTTAATCAAGAGATAATTGACTGTTTCTTATCGAATTATTTTACTTTGATTACATACATCATGAATTAGCAAACCCCTATAATATAATGCAGGTTGCTCTATACATTAGCATTTAGTTTTGTCCATTTTGCATTGATTGAATAATTTAACACTGGCAACTTTAATACGCATAAAAAGTAATTATTGTACATTCAATCCGCAGCAAATTTAATATCGTTATGATAGAATTTATGGAAATTCAATTCGTTCATCAATAACTTAAAGTGGAAGATTTGATTATCCAGCATATTTTAGTTGATTGATTATTATTGTTACTATAATGTTTGTTTTTAAGTAGCTTAAACTAAAATGTAAAATTATGCTACATCTTTTCTTTATCTCACTAAGGAAATAATGAATGTCATGCATTCAGTCGCAGTCCATCTAATTTTGCAAATCATATACGCACTTATATAATTGATATTATTTTAGTATATATATAATGTTTACAATAACCCTCATGTACGCACAATGTCTTTAAATATTCCCTGCACGTGATAAAGAATTCAATTCGCTGTTACGATTTACATTTTTTCGTAATTCATTAGGTAATAGGGGTTAGGAATTAATAATTAGTTTACTGTTCATAATAGGTTAATGCAGGCATGGCCAGAAGGTCTGGAAATACCAGAGGTACGTGCAGCAGATACAATAAGCATCCATAGGATATTAGAAAATTTCCCATACGTGTCCCACTTTATCTTTAGCAAAACGTAGTCAATTTGTTCAAAATGATATACAAGGTGTCGTTTCTGGACTAAGGCACAATGGACAATCAGGGAATCCTGAAGTCCCTTCGTATATGTGCGGCCCGTGTGGTCAGGATACATATCGAAAATGCCCCGCGAGTTCATTTGGGTTGGCCATCCCAGGGCTAATCAAAATGAGCTCGCGGGCCATTTTGGAAATGCATCCTGTCCTCTCGGGCCGCGAGGTCCAATCAAACTGCGGGCCGCGCTTCGGGTATTCCCCGCTTGTGCATTGTGGCTTGGCCTAGAAAGGACCAACCAGTGGCGTAGCTACGGGGAAGCAAGTGGAAGCAATGCGTCAGGGCCCCTGCTGCAGGGGGGGGTTACACTGATGAAACCAAATTCCGATCCGCAATTTGTCACTCATAGGCAGGCCATCATAAAACATCTGCACTGCAAAAATTAATACGGGCCCCATGGTTAGAATTCGCTTCCAGGCCCCAAAAATGAAGTATAGCCACTGGGACCAACCTAATCTTGCGAAGCATATTGCACAAAGTGACCACGTTTTTCTAGAAATGAAGCAAAACAAGTACGGGGCATTTTCTGATATCCCAGGGATGCTTATTGTATCTGATGTACGAATCTCAGGTATTCCCCGTCCCGCATGCGGCCCGAGGGACTGTAGTTGGCCATGCCTGGTCTATTGCATTGTCATTATGGCAATCCCTTAGTAATGGCCATAACGATAACGGCCATTCAATTTCAACACTTGGATTTTTCGAGTTATTTACGCAATGATAGTCTAGATATGAACGCATAAACGTATTCGACTAGTGGCATGAGAAAGCTGTAGGCATCGTGTTTCGGCTTGATTTACACGAATAGGACTGATGTTGGATACTGTAACAATTGCATGATCAGACACGCACACGTGCTGGGAGGATCGTCGTCATTGATGATTGATGATGAGCGTACGATTAGTGGGCGATGATGCATATTGCACTCGTTCATTGAGTTCATCGAATCATCGCGTTCGCTGCTCATTTCCGCGTTTCAAGTATCCGCCGACGTGTTCGGTTCGTCGACATCTAAACTAAGGCACTCCTGGAAATGGTCTTCCATCGAGCGGTAGGCATGCTCTAGCACGCCTTGCAGTTCATGTCCTTCATCGGCATAGCTCTGAAATCAGACATCGCGAATTAGAAACGCATTGCGGACGTGAAGAAGCACTGGAGGCATCGATTCAAATCACTCAACTGTCTAGTCCTCTGCGGCATTATGACAAATCTATTTCAATGTTCTTTGAAGAATCGTCTTATTCTCAAAATTGAATGGGAGATTATTCAAGCAGCCCATTGATTTACAATTGAAGCCACTCGTGCGACCTGAGAGCGAATCCCTTATCTTTACTCAAATTTATGTGTGCAATTTCAAACCTTTCACTCTATATATAGCAATAAAGTTGAAATTTATTGTTTCACTCGATACCACTTTATTACTCGCATCCTGAATGTGTTTTTGTAAAATTCGTAGCAGTTTCGTGGCAATTAAGCTCACGTATGCACATTTATAGCAAACTAAACATGTCTAAAATACATCTAAGCGCTAAGTTTGTTTCAAAAAGAGGGAATCCACGTCCTGTCTAAGCTACGTGCATTTGGTCTTAGGACAGAGTCATTTTGGCTCAGGAGTGCATAGAATTTAGGTCCCGCGACCAAATCACTTAATCTTAGAGTCCTTTGCTTTATAGGCAGCGAATCGTTGGTGTCTGTACAATGGCACGAATCTTTTTGTCTTAGAAACAATATACTGTTTCAGGAACTAGTCGTCGGTGGATGTATCTAGGCCTCGGCAAGGTACGTACCGGGTTGATTTTCACAATTGGGTAATAATGCCCAAATTATAAATTTAGAGATATAGAATTTCGAATTGGGGTACGCGGGTACGTACCCGGTATATACCCGTACCCGTATCTTTTATACCCGGTACGTACCCTATGTTCTTATAAAAGGTACGGGTACGTGTATTACATCGTGGTTTCCGTACCGGGTACGTACCGGGTACGTGACTGCCAAGGCGATGACGTACCCGTACTCAAGTTTACGGGTACGGATACGGGTATCGGGTACGAAAATACCGGGTACGTACCTTTGAGTACCCGGTACGTACCGTACCTTGCTGAGGCCTAGATATATCAACACTGAACCTACACCTAAATGTACAAAACTGAGAATAAACTTAGAAATTGCTAATTCTTATATGAATGTATGTCTGTCCTCTGTGTGTTCACAATTAACGCCTAAAATACAAATAATTCGATCGCAATGAAATATTGGGCATGTTCCGTGTACTCCTGGGACAATGTCGAAGGAAAGACAATTGGAATACACTCATGGTTCGAAAGTTATAGCGAAAAAACAATATTTTACATGACAAACGGCAGTTATAACGAAACAACCTTCATTCTTCATTACAAATCATTACATCTTTACTCCGAAATAGTGAATCTTTTGTGTTTCCCAAGTAGAAGGAAACGTAATGTAGTAACACCCAGGCAACCCTGGGTCCTCCACTAATGTGTAATAAATGTGGAATGATTTCGAATCATTATTTCGATATCCCATAGATTGTCAAATACGTACAAATATTATCGTTTCGATGATATTACCGAAACCAACAACGCATGCCCTACAAATATTTTATAGATGCTCGTAAAAGAACATCTATTTCGCCATAGTTCGTCACAAATTTTGCGGACTTGTAAAGAGAGTCCATAAAAAATGCATTCCGCGTTACGATGCGCGCTGTTTTGCGTTTTCAATAGCACTATAACAGCGACCTCAATTTGCGTTTCGATTGTTTGCGGATATGAGCGCTGTATCCACCTCCCTCGTTTGCACCGCACTCACCTGGTATCTAAACAGCACGCCGGCTTCGGTGAGAGCTCTTGCCAGCGCGACGCCATGCTGATAAGGAGTCGAAATATCTGCAAGCCCATGCAAAATGTACAAGGAGTTGGAGGGAATATGTGGCGCACGCTGCGTCGCATCCGCCTCCACGTATCCCTTGTAGTTGTCGGTGGGTAGACCCAGAACACGTTCCGTGAAGGCCGAGTCTGCACAAGAGGTCCGGCATAAGGGACGCCACCGCGGGTGCAATGCCAGAGCATGCGCACTCACTATAGTACAGCCAGTCGGTGATCGGACTCACAGCCACGCCGCATTTGAACACCTTCTGCTGGGAGCCGAGGACCATGGCGGTGACGTACCCGCCATAGCCCCAGCCCCAGACCCCAACGCGCGTCTCGTCGAGGTACGTCAGCGTATTCAGCAGCTGCCTTACGACGGCGATCTGGTCGGCCACCTCGACGCCTCCGATGTGGCGGTACAGAGCGCGATTCACCTGCCCACTGGATCCGCGGACGTCCAGCCGCACGTAGACCACGTCACAATGGCTCGACATGTACGTGCCCCAATCAATGCGGAACTCCTCCGTCACGGCTTTGCTGCCCGGCCGGCCGTTTCTGCACAAGTCCAATGGGTTGAGTGGCGGGCGGGTCGCGAGAGATCGTGGGTAACATACACTTCGACCAGGACCGGGTAGGCAGCATCGCGCAGCTCCTCGCGCCAACTGGGCGGCAACAGGAGCTGCACTTGAGCTTTGCTGCCTTGCGGTAAAGGCACCTCGAACGATCTCTGCCTGGGCAACGCGAATTGCCCCAGAAGCGGACCCTGTTTCGGCCTGCTATCGTACAGCAGCTTGGACAGCTTATGCGTGCGCGCCGAGTGCACGCCGGCTAATGGAAGACCAGGACCTTCGCACTGAAGGACGTAGTAGCGGTCCAGGGACGCGTCGGAGGGCAGGCTCACCTATGTGCGAGGAGGGCGACGAAAGGGTCAGCGCCTCCTCCCTCTCTCCATGTACTTACCAACGCATTGAAATGCGTGCAGTTGCCGTAGTAGTAACGGCTACTCCAGAGCACCTCACCCAGGTCGCACGTGATGCACAGGGGCTCAACGCGTCGCGATTCGTCGTTGGTGGGATCGCGGACCACGTACAAGTGGCGCTGCCCCGACTTGTGATCCGGTCTCGCCAGGTAGTAGCTGTACACCCACAAACATTCAAAGGATTATAAGGATTATATTAGGCCTGTTTTTGGATAGCGGTAACTTGTGGATACGCTCACATTAGATGATTGTTCGCGTCCCAGGCGAGTATCCGGTTCACTTCGTAGCGTCCGTGGCTGATCACAGCAATGCGCTGCTGCGTCAATGTGATGTGCTTGATGTGCGTGAATGAATCCACGCTGCCCTCCTGCACGGGCGTCAACAGCAGGAAGCTGTCTCCGTCCGGAGCGAATACTGGATGGTCCTGGATCTCCAGCCAGGCGTCCTCGAGTGCGCGCTCACCGTGCACCTGTGCGAATACAAAATGTGCATCGATGCGGAAATATGAAAATGCACCTGTAAGCAATCATTCCGGCTGCACGTTTAGGGTCAGGAGGATATGGACTAAACGTTTAAGCTAAACCCATTATGGGTCAAACGTGGTGGGCCCCCAGATAATTATGATATTTGCATACAAGTAGCGTTTCAAACTTCCTTCATTATGTTTGTGATCTTGAGTTTGTATTTTTATTTCTTTCTTTTCATCTGCAAACGATTTATCTTCTCAAAAGAGCCTGCATTCAATTTATGTAGAGTGCATTAATAAATCACTGCCAGAAACTGAGGATGACATGATTCCATAGACAAGGGAAGGTTTGCTAAACAAGCAGATTTTCTACGAGGTGCATCAGAAAGGGGAGAAGCGAAGAGAATTGAGACACGCATGATGGTTGATAAATTGATTTAGAAGGAGCCGCATTGGTCAGATTCGAAGAGGCAATTGTGCTGGCTGGTGGATGCTTGAAATGTTAGAACTGCAGGAAGGATGAGTTCATCTGCTACATACCCCTTCGCATGTCCAATTTGGCGCTGAGCAGACCGACACAATACTCAGATTCTGAGCGCGATTCATCCACATTGCAGACACCTGATTGTTGTCTTGCCCGATCCAATCTGCTGATGTCAAGTAGTAGTCTCTGCGGGTCAGAGATGCAATAAACAATCACAAATGAAATGATAATCAGCAACATTGTTATCTGGAATCGTGCAATTTAGGTGCATTCAGTGTCAGGCAGTCTTCGAGGATTATCCTTGATGTCATCGCTCATGTTGTCTAGTTCCAGTTAAATCACGTGTCAGCAATGCTAAATTGGATTAATAATTAAGCAGCAATTAAATATAATATGTACAGTGCTTAAACAAAAGTGCAGCCACCTATAGATGATAAGGGATTATCTAGCCTCCATTACCGGTAGGCTAAAGGAGGGTGGGTGAACTGAGTTAGTAATCTACCAGCACATTTAGAATATGTTTCTGGACTAAATATACTATGGTATGATATGGTATGACATGGTATGATATAATATGGTATGGTATGGTATGGTATGGTATGGTATGGTATGGTATGGTATGGTCTGGTATAGTATGGTATGGTATGATATGGTATGTTATGTTATGTTATGTTATGGTATGGTATGGTATGGTATGGTATGGTATGGTATGGTATGGTATGGTATGGTATGGTATGGTATGGTATGGTATGGCATGGTATGGTATGGTATGGTATGGTATGGTATGGTCTGGTCTGGTATAGTATTGTATGGTATGGTATGGTATGGTATGGTATGGTATGGTATGGTATGGTATGGCCACTAGGGCAGCAGGTCAACTGCATTCCAATCGAAGACAATTTAAAATATTATTCAAGGGGAGGCCATTTGAGCAGGTATCATCTTTGATAAACAGTAAAACCCGAGTGGGTATCCGAATTCAAAATCACTAGGGACATCAGCATATATCTACTGAATACCATTGGAAATGTGGAAGCTTTAGCATTGAAATGCGTGAACGGTTTAATTAATCTGCATCACATAGTAATTTTATATACTTTTATGATGAATAGGCGAACGAACAGTTGCGTCATATTACTCCTCAGAAAGTAACGTAACTTTATTCATCATAACTTTGCTGTTACTTCCCATTCTTTTCCCGCCTGAGTATATCCGAATATCTGCGTTCGGAAACTTATCAGAGATGATGAAACTGAAGACTTTCGCCTTTATATTCAAATTAATTCGCATAGAAAATTAAATAAGGTATACACCGCTTAGCGCCTAATTTTTCCGGTGAATTGTGTATTTAAAAAGTTGGGCAGAACTTCAGTTATTAACATTATGAATTACTTACTTCCCAATCACATTTTTTGGGGCGATCACTTGGTGCGGTTGAAGATCGGTGAAGTTGTTGATATCCATCACCCATAATTGCACACTGGGATTGGGTGTTCCAGGCTGTAAATTCGATAACTTACTCGCAATCCTAATAGAAATTCTTCTATTCTGAAAGTGCAAGTTTCGCGTCAATATTCTCTCTCTATATGTATTGGCAAAGGATTTCTATCTTGATCCACATATGACGAGAAACTAATCAGATATTCTAAACTAGGAAGAATTTAAAACTAAATTAAAATGCGTTTTATATTTCGCTATTAATATCTAAATCCTGTACGAAATTGAATTGCAAACCCTTTACTCTGTACAATCATTCACTTCATTGCCCAATGTAATTCAAGTTTCTATCGATCTAAGAATAGAAAAGAATTACCTCACTCGATTATAATTTCAGGTAAAGTCAAATTCACTAGAAAATATATCAAATAACTAGCGCAAATAAGAAGAATTTGAGTGTTACCCAATGATATTGTTCTCGCAATTGGTGTTTGACGAAGAATAGCAATTGTTAGATCAATAAAAGACAAATTGCTGACGAACGACAATTCTCATATACTTACAGTAGGATAGCGAATGGTTTTGGTAGAAGGAAATGTAGTAGGTTTCTGCGCGACACCAACTGCAGTCAGGACATTGCCAGTAGCAAACCATGGATACTGGAGCATCCCTACATTGGAGTCGTCGAACGTGGCATACATAAGATGCGTGCCATCGGGTGAGGGCCAAAGGGCGTTCGGTGTGCGCATCACTTCCTCTGAAAACGTGCTACATGATAATATGTTCAAACATGCTGACTACATTGAAAATATGTGCGATAGAAGTGAACATCGAAACTCTTTAACAAAAAAGGTAGAGATTCGAGGAAGGATTGGAAGATTTTTAATAAATGCGTCATCTTAGATAAAAGAAAGTAACAGGGTAATAGGACTCGAAATGGATTAGAAATTACATAATGAACAAACAGAGATTCCATTGTCTGGACAACTCCAGTTGTTCTCAAACTTTTTGGGCATACCGCCCCCTATTCATTTACACATAGACCAACCCAACTCTGGGTCCGCCTCTACCGCCACCGAGTGGCATGAAAAGTCAAGGGATAAGTACGAGGAAAACCTCTGGCCATGTCTGAGTTATATCGTCCCCCTCCCTGGGTCTCTACAGCATCCACCAAGGGGCGGTAGCGCCCATTTTGGGAATGACTGAGTCCACACCAAACAATAACTTTCTTTTCTTCTTCTACACGTTTATTAAAGACCGTAAAGCTACATCAACAATGCTTTCCACCATTTCTGCTCTGTAATTACGAGAAGACGCAAATACCCACATTGGGGTAAGGGATGATATGATACATCTTGAACACGACTGTAAACGCATGAGAATTGAGTATACCTTGATAGATCCAGTCCGGGATACCATTGTAGACGATATCTGGCTTGCCGGTGAATGTTAATTGGAAGTCGATGTCATCCCAAGGTGATTGACGCACGTAGATATCGTTATTGAAAATAATGAGCATTTTGTGCGTGTCCCGAAGCCAACTTGCATACTGTAATCGCTGTGGCTGAGCTTTCGTTGACGATGATGCCAATCGCACCGGAATATGATGGCTGCAAGATGTCAGGAATATCTCAATTACCAACTTCTTCAACTTTCAATCGCTAATGACCATTATATCATTATTCTGTACGTGAAGCTTATCGTAACTCCTTCTATACCACATTTATTTCTTTATATCGAGAAAATACTTAGAAAATTGAAGATCATTTGAAAAAATGCACTACAGTACATAATGCAAAAATAATCCAATTACTTTAGGTAAATATAGATTTAGTTTCCGACTCTGCAGTAAAAATTTGCATTTGAATAGATATGTAAATGAGATTCATTGAAGAAATCAACTGAACGTTTTTAATTCCTCAGTGAGGGAAATTGCAGGATCGTAAATCTTCTTCTGCCTCTCCAACTTGTGAGGTGATGACGAGCAAAGTTTTAAGTGAGTAATTAAATTTCAATTCAGCGTGATCCAGGTGGAGCCGACTCACAGCCGGATTAAAAATGCGGTTTGCGAAATGTAAATGTAGGAAATCGCATGGAATTGAAAAAAGATTGAATCCATTGACCAAGCAGCGTTAAATCTTGTGAAACCAAAGATGCAATCAACGAGCCTTTATGCCATTGCCGCATAAGCCGCAATTTTCAAGCAAATGCGAATTCAACTTCCGCAATTTTACCCAAGGGGTTACGTTTTTATCTTATTTAATGAATCTTGTTGACCGTAATTCCATGCTTTAATTTTAGAAATGCTTCAAACGACGCCAAACTTTCCTCCGCGCCAGGTAGCAGACAACCACGTTACGCCACTATATGTTACTATACTACGAGCGGAAGAGCCATACAAGGCCAAAAGCTGTTGTAAAAGAAGGAACAAGAAGAAAATAGAATAAAATAAAGTAAATTATGAAGCAATTCGCAGGAATTCACTTACTCATTGCTGACGTCATAAATAGTATAGTGGGCCGTGTAAGATTGTCTGAATACCTGTAACAATTTACACATTAGATGATTACACAAACTTACTATAAAGGCGAGTCACGAAAATCAATGCACACAACAACAGATTACAAGTTTTATACGAACATGGAAAATGGGAAAAGAAAGTTATAAAGGAAAACCATTTTACATCGAAAGCAGAAGCACGAAAACTAGAAGTGAAGACGAAAAGTAATAAAAATCGTAAATAGTATCATATCGACATGATATCTCTTGTATAATTAGCGATTCAAAGTCACTGCTACCTATCAGGAGGACTTCGACTGTTTTTGTTTTTCTAGATATAAGTTCGAGTTAAATCAGAGTCCTGCTCACGCTGCATTTCTACGAATTCAGTATGTTTACTGTCGACTGTCGAGGTTGGATGTAATTTATCTTCGTTTTTCATAATTTGTTTGTTTCATCACTCATGTTTAATTCATACAGTTAAATTAGCCATTCTTAATCTGCTTGTTGTTCTCAATTTGCATGCAAGAGGCATTATGGCATAATCTTGGTACTCCAATCACTAAAATTCGGAAATTTCTAATTTTACTGAAATATTATCATTTATTGCAACCTCATCTGGCACCTTTATGCTTCACTATTCGAAATTAAGAACAAATATAGAATAGAGTAGGGAATACCAACGAATTTCGAATATATACAGTAGAATTTCTTAGGTGGAAAGCAGAAGTACATGGCAATAGGGCATTTTGCCAAAATACGTTCGCGCCGGGTGGTCGCCAACTAAGCATCCATCTTTATTCCAGGACTGGGCAAGCAAGGCCCACACTAGCTAATGGCACTTTCTGCACTCATTTCCCAATGGACTTGAACCAAAATCATCCAACTGATTCTAACATAATAACCGGACCAGATCGAGGTTTCAAAACTCAATGAAACTTATTGACATTAATTGACATTAATCGTCTGATGTCCTATTCATTCGCTGGCCAAGAAAACCGCCTCAAACAACCTTATCAATTGCTATGGTTATTAATTGCGAGAATAGCGTCAGATGCCCCTTGGGTTACGTGCGTGATTCCCGCCCGTTAAATGATGACCTAGAAATTAGTTAATGCAACCATTCATTGGATTTCCTACCTGCATTCACATTTGTGATCGCATCATAAAAGACATTGTCTTCAGCAGTACTCCAATGTTCAACGGTTTGCTACTAATACCTTTCACATTAAACTACAAAGGGTGTAGTGTTAGTCTTTAATTAGAAAACGTTCGTTCCACCACTTCAGTGGCTGATTAAACTTTTGCCCATATCATAATGTAAATCAAACCTCACAACACGTTCTACTATAGCCTCTATACTTTCCCAACGTATATATACACTTTGTCTAGATTTACTGACTCGGTTCTAGTAAATACGACCCCTAATTTGGGTATACACTATACAAAATAAAATCGAAACGCCGCAGCACTGCTACTATTGCTTATTCCCTCTTTGGGAACATCCTGTAAATCCCTCAAATTAATGCTAGAATCATAAACTCGCAAAGTCCTGATTTAGTACTATATAATAATAAATCTGTTTCAATCTGATCCTAAATATGCTAAGTTAGTCAAAGTAGAAATCAATATATAAGTGCATTGAGTGAGAAACCACAACATTGAATCTCATTATCCTTGTGCACGCAATGGGAAAAGCTTGGAAAAATGCAAGGAACGTTCACAAACCTCATATCAAGGTTCAGGATAGTAGGACATAGACACATTTTGTGTCAATTGGTTGCTGGGCGAGAAAAATCAAAGGACGAAAGGCAGTCGAGCATGGCAAGAAGTGCAAATGCCCGCATTGGATTTAAAGTGAATGCGGGCTTTCAAATCCCCGGACAAATTGCGAAAATTGCGAAATTGCTTTAGAAACTTGAAGGATAAATCTAACAAATGCGATTGGCACATTATTGAATCGATTGACAAATGCAACCCGGATGTAAACCGGATGTAAAGCGTCTTGGTTTCGGTTAATTCGAAGCAATCACATGAAAAGAAATGTCGAAAGAAACACTTACTACATGTACGTTTTTAAAATGCTAAAAATGAAGAACGTAATTTCAATTAATTGTAATAGGAAGGCCGATGAATAGATCGTCGCAATTGTCGGATTTGCTACGAATCGATTCATTCAACACCAACATTCTCATTGCGATAACTTACTTGTTTAACATTGTGCTGGAACAGTACGTATTTAAGGTCCTTAGTGCACTGATAACCTCTGACATTCAATTGCCTCTGAAACGGAGAACAAGACAAGTGCCATAGCCATCGAAAACATGACTTTAACTTCTACTATCAATCGTGAATGACAAGAATGCCCTGATTATGCCCTGATTTCCAACAGAAATTGCGCATGTTTGAGAAGTAGTAGAAGAGATATGCAATGTGTAGCGAAATGGACAATTCACTTACCAGCGTGTGATTCGTCACCAATAAACTAATTGTAAAATTCTTGGTATTTAAGCGGGACAAACCACCGTCGTCGCCTTGATAAACAAAGTCAGTGCTGGATATCCAGGAAGATGGCAAACGACTTGGATTTAGCTGTCCCTGGAATGCAAAGCAACCATCATTCCTTTCTAGCGAAACTCGTTGGTCATCGAGTTATAGGTGAAGTGTAGTCACCAAAGAATCAGTAATCATGAAAATAGGGGAAATAATGCATACCTCATTATGTACTAAATGCAAATTCAAATGAATGTGCATGTTCAGCCCTATATTTTGATGAGCGTGGTAATTCTAAGTTGCAATTTGCAATATTTAACCGACATGCAACTCTATTTTTGTCCGGAATTAGCAATGCCTTTTAATTTTTCGAAAAAATTAAAATCTAGGCAAATCGCCATCCAATTAATGTCTATTTCAATTATAAACAAGAATATCCATGAAAAAACGTCAATAAAAGCTGAAATCTATAATTGTAGCAATGAGAATCACCCACCTGTAGGTATTCATCTAAATTCATCCGTTTCCCGTGCCAATAGAGTAACTCATCCACATATCCCAACAGATAGATTGCGGTGATGATGCCGGAAATTACCAGACTGATCACCAAGAGGGAAAATATAATCGACCACCAGTTATGTCCATCCTCCCCGTGCAGTGCTAGCTCCTATTGTCGGCATCATCGGGGAAACCCACAGTAATGAAGCAGAAAGATAAAATTTATAAATCAGTTGAGTACCGATTAATTAATCGCATCTAAATCGCATTCAGGCAGGGATGATACAAATAAGAGGCAGCAAATAAATTTGCTTCTTATTAATAGCGCCAAAAACTTTTTTTCAAATGCTATTGTTAATTGAATGGGCTATAACGAATATTCAAACATTATTCCAATAGGAATTGCAACTAAACTTGGTTAAAGGAGTGGAAGTTAAGTGGATAAAACACAATTAAAAAACAAAAGCAAATAATGTTATTTCCCAAAATAAAATTGATATTTTACACTTAAAAACAAAGCTGTTATTGTATAGAATACATAAATTTTGAAGGTAGAAAGATATGGAGCGGAAGTATTATAGTAAACCAAGGTATTATTACAGCGTCATTTATCTTAATCAATTCGTCATGGATAAATTTGATGAATGAAAAGTGAATGAAATTTCACTTAAGGTATTGCATCGACACACAAATTGATTATCTTTCATCAAAATATTGGCACGTGCGATCAATTCCCTAAGGGCAGGCAATCAAGCAAGCAAGCTAGATGTAAAGAAAACGAATGTAAATGATCGGAATCAAATATTAAGCAAGCAGGTAATGCGAATGCAATTGAATCAAACGTGTACATCATATAATTCACAATTGCAGAGTTACGTGAAAAGCAATTACCATTTTAATTGCACATTGAAAGCGTATCAGACGATCATTAATTTGACACTGAATACGCCTGTTTTAACATGGCCACGCCTGTTTTTAACACAGCCATCAACGCATTCGTCTTCGTTGCCTAAGTGGTAATTGCTTTTGCAACACGCTGATATTAGTTTCATAGAGTACATAAAATACCAAAATCAAGTCAGTACTCATTCCATCTCGATTTGATATTGCTCGAACCGGAAGAAATTTGCATATCCAAATTATCTGCATACCGCTAGTGATAGTTTCATTTGATGCAGTGACAATATATCTCAGAAAGAAGAATCATGTCTAGTCAAGTCTAGTCTTGAATATGATTTCACCAATAATTTAAAGTTTCAATGCTAAATGAAGAAAAGGATGTAGAAATTCGACATAAAATTTGCAGCTCTACATTGCTTTTGCAGTTTTACAACGCAATCAAAATTAGCATTTGTTTCATTTTGCATTATCTGAATATGCATTTAACTACATATCTGATCCCTAAGTATATTTTTGTGTTGATTTATTATTTCGTCTCCATAAACCGTAGTAATTGAGTACGTTAATTCGAAAACACGCGAATCGGTCACAAGTTAATTTCAAGACCAACTTGTCATTACACTACAAACTTTGCTTCGATGTCCTTTCTGAGATGGTTGTAATGTTTCTGGAATGTCGAATGAGCATTTTATGCTATTGTACGTCTAAGTATGCACCTTCATCCACTTCTACACGTGCAAGTGTTAACCGAGAATTGGTAGATGTGCAATTCTCTCCTCGATGACCGTCGAGTACTGACCTCTTCGCTACCTACCTCGGCCTTTTTGGCCTTAGGATCGGCAACCTGCAGTGTCTCATCGGGGGGCACGCGCCATGAACCTTTTGATTCGGTGTGCACATTGGCGTGCATCCCGTCGTCGCCCCCAGGTCCACGCTGAAGATCGCCACCGTGGACGCCGTCACCGTCAAATCAGCTCCTCGCTCAATGGTCCTTGCGCCGCCACGGTTCGATGCTGCTCGTCTTCGTCCTCTTTGGCCGCGTTGTCGCCACCGTCCTCGTTGTCCTCGTCTACGTCGCAGTTGTCTCTCCACACTTGTCACTGTCTCCGCAATCAAGTCTTCCCGTCTCGACGTGATGCTTCAGGTTTTAATATCTGCAACTGAAACGAACATTCATTTTCAATCACAATTATCTTACTGTTCAGAGCTTATTGTTTAACTGAGCTTTCGTTCGCAGCTGACCTCGGAAACTTTCTCTCGTCCTTTAGTTCCAGTTCACCACGTTCCCTCTTATTTCCAGCTTTCAATTACCGTTTTCTTGCATTTTGTTCAGCGAGGTCACTTTATAGGCTCGCCACGTACCGGCCTTAGATTATACTTACTTCTAACTACCTTTCCGAACAGAACACGTTCCGTCTCTGATAATTCTTAGGAAAATGAATATTTTTCATTTTGTTATCCATGATCAGAAAAATACATCATTGCGGATAAATGAAAGAATGAGTCAATGAATAATGCACCAGTTTACTTAACTACGTTGAATGTAATAACGTTGTTGATTCCACTTCAATATTTTAAACGCCCATCGGGATTTCAGTTATAATGAAAGCAACATCCGACGTTTACCAATTTAAGTAAATACATAGAAGAAGTAACAACAAACTAGATTGCAAAAGATTGCTTCATTAAATATATATATTCACTACCCCTGCCCAACCATACACTTCATAGTGTCCTTCCACTGGGCGCTCGGTAGCCTTTACGTGTTTTATGTGAGGATACAGACCACAACGCTCTGCTGGGGATTGAACTCAACACTTTGGGTATCGCAGCTCTGTTCTTTGACAACTCGGCTACCAAGTGCTTGAATAAAAAGACTTTTAAACTCCATCACATCGTGCAATTTAACAAATTTTAATTTCCACGTCATGCACTATTCAAATGACTAAAATTAAAATATGTTTGATATTTGAATATCCATAAGTCTTTGTATGTCGGGTAGTATTGTTCATGGTTTCATTATCTGTGTAAGAATTGCCACAAGGATTGATAGCACTCCTTCAAAAACTATTTAAGGGAAATCACAGACGCGGGTATCTTGAAATTGTACACAAACTGCACGAAACTATTTTAATTTGATGAGTTTCAGATGGCAATCTACAACTTTTCCTCAGATGAAAGTAATGAAAGTGGAATGAACACTTCGACTAACGTCAAAGGACGAATTAAAGCTGAAACAGAAATAGTGGATAAAGCCACAAGCTCTAGTATTGCAAACCTTGCATAGTGCAAATTTTCGGCATTTTTAATACTCCACGTTTGAAATTTAACAACTTGGCTTTATTTCCGCTTTAGTTGTGCGCACTACAGATTGTGATCAATGGACGGTAGTCTGAAAGCGGAAAGCAACTTCCGTTTGCGTTGGATTGAAAATAGGTCGCCATTGCTTTGTGTCCGCCATGCTGTCAACCACGGAATATTATCTTTAACTGATAAAATTCCCATTTCCACATTGAGCCCACCTTGACTTACGAAATCATGTTTCTTTAATGCATTTATTTAGAAAAGAAATCCAGCTAAATTTCATGCTATGCAACAATTTAACTAATGTAAAAACCTAAGCCACAATTACATCAATGTCGCTTCTAAATTTTGCTGAAAATGTTTCGAAGGAATTTTAACAATAAAGTGGAATGAAAGTGCTCAAACGAATCGCAATATGTTGCGCTAGTTAAATTGTCTCGGTGCATAATTAAGTCCACTTTTAATTGCCTTCTCTACTCGTGCACCACACATGTTCTCAACAAAATTCCTATTAAATTTACTGGCATGCAACTAATTAAAAAATCGCGGAACGTAATTGAAGCACTATAAACCTAATAAAAAAAACTTTTTTCAAATGGAAAATTTTTCTGATTTAATACTGACTTTATAATAAAATGATTTCCATGAGCTAAACTAGAACACTTACTGCCAGTGTCTGATTTAATTATTACCATAATTTACCGAATATAAGACGCACTTTTTCTAAAACAAGTCTCTACAATGGGGTGCGTCTTATATAAGGACGGTATAAGGACGGTTTCCGCTTTCTTCTAACAAAATTCGAATATCTAGTATTACTTAACATGTGAAAGGCAATTTCATCCTGAATAAGCAAGGCTGCCAAGGAATTGACCACTACTGGGAGGATCAAGAAGCCTGAAATTGAAGAAATCAGCAAATGGGAATCAGTGAAGACCACTGATCACTGAATAGAATGTCGAACCTAATGAAAGGGACTCATTCTTGAAATGTTGAGGCTAAAAGTCGACTGCGTCGTACTCTTATAGTTTGTAAAATACGGTACGCCTATTCATTGCTACTTAGAACATCCTTTATTTTGTACATTTTATTGACTAGGGAGGTTATAGATCAGTAACTTTCCTAGAAAGGATCAATAAGGCTAAATAAAAGGCTCGATAAGTAATTTACTGGATTTGTACGGAAGAAAAGTTCCCGGGTTTCTAGAATTTACACAGAAAACGTTCAAATTTATAGATTTGAGTAAAAAGTCCATGGGCAGGAATCCTTATATTAGGTTATTGATGTTTCTGGATGAAAGTTGCTTGGTGTACATTTCCGAAAGTTTGCAGTTGCAGGTGTGTGTAACTGTAGCTTCTCTGAAACAACTTGATATTGCGCTATTTGTCATAAATCAATACTTCCTTTCAGTTATCCCTTATGGGACATGATGTAAAGCTTAGATTTAGATGCGACACGACGCAAACGCAATTAATTATTTTATTTCATTTATTCATCTATTAGATTTATTCGACTCGCTTGGAGAATGTCGACATTGATCGAACTAATTCCAAGCAGCACGCAAAGCTCTAACTTGATTAATTCGACGACGCACCCCGTGGTAACAGCAGAGCAAGAAAAGTGTATTCAAAGACGCCGAGGAAATACTTATGCTAGAACAAATTGCATGTTTAAATGAGTTAAGACGGTGGCAAACGGAGTGTAATTAACCATCAAACCATGCATTGGCTACCCAATCATTAATAATCCTTGTTTCGCTTTTTACAACAATGCAATACTTAGAACAATGATTATTTGAACATTTTCTCAATTTGCCAAAATGGCTTCAGCATAACAAGGTCGCGATAGTTCTTAGAAGGCAGTGCTCAGAGAGCCAAGTCGGGACATGGAATATGATTGCGAGACGAAGGAAATAGGGAAAATTGGGTTTCCACAGAAGTTTTGCTGCTGCAGCGAGCTTTTCTTACAAGTTTATTTGCAGCCGTTCTCTTTCTAAACGAAGTTCCTGGGTGGAAGATTTCATTTGGTAACGTGACAAATTACGTGATCCATTGTGAATGAAATATTTCTTTTGCCATTATTTGTTTCCTTCTCTTGTTTCTAATATATGGAGAATTAATGTCAGTCATTAAATGAATGTCTTCCGCAAAAACGAATTCGCATTGACACGTAATAGGAAGAATGCGAAAAATGATAAATTAAAAAGAGATCGCCTTCTGACACAATTGATTAGCGCAATATTTTACTCGGCCAAAGAGGAAACAAATTATAATAATTCCCAAACCAGAAAATAGAAAGGATGAATTTCGTGCGGAAAACAAGGTGGTGAAGCGGTGAAAATTCACCCAGCGAGCGAACAAACGACAGCAAAACGTCAGAGATTAAAAGATAAAGCGCTGAGCCAACGTTGGTCATGAAATGAAAAATTGAGGAAAGCAAGCTGTAAACTTTATCTTCATGCTTCTCCCTTTCAATTTCTGCTACTTCACTGTAATACGATAGCGATAGCTACTCCTTTTCTTATCCATTTTGAAAACTATAAATACACCTCAATTGTTCTGAAAATGCATATTAATTGGAAATTTAATATTTGCGAATGTGACAGATAAGCCTGCAAAATCATTTCATGTTTGTTTAATTTATCATTTATCCTCATAATATCCCCATATTTTATCGTGTAATAAAACCCTTTGACTTATATTTATGTGAAGTTAATCGTAGCTTTAAAGAAATCGCAAATGTGGAACTTTTAAACGAAATTCAAATGAGGCCTCCGCTTTTTGATCGGAGGTTTGATTAATGGGGGTGAATAACTGCGAATGTAGGATATAATTTGAAATCGCTATTGTTACCGAGCACCCAAGAGTAGTCGTGGTAAATAACTTGATAAAGCTTGCGTTATCCGTGCGCATAAAATATCCCGTTTATCGTTGCATGCCGCACATTGCCTTGAACATTTTACTCATTTTATAGCGAGGATTATAAAGGAGCAACTTTAAACGTTTCGACAAAAATTCATTGCTCCACTTCTGAGTGCTACCCTAAGAGCCATCAAACTCTCCCATGCAGCAAACCATAAGCAAACAAGTTAGAAAGATAGCTGTTAGGATTACAGCCAAATGTGGTCTTTGAATCCACAATAGCAAGCAAAGCACATTCTTGATATGAATTCAAGGGCATTTTCTAATTATAGCACGTGTCATTCGTTCACGCCAGAATTAAAACTAAGTGTCCGCAAATATGCTAAATAAATCTTTACTTTAGCATCTTCAAGGTGCAAATCGAAAATGTGCCCTTGGAAATGGCCAAAGTTGATCATAACTAAAAGCGAAAGTCAGACATTCTCATTGACTTTCAGTCAATAAAGGAAGGCAAATCGATTGCATCAGCGAAATCTGCAAAAACAAACTTACAAATAGAGTTAATGTCAAGGAATCACTGCAAATCGAGGAAATCCACGCTTGTAAATGAATTCAAAGCCACATTACGCGCCTTCATCGGTCACGTGCATCTGCTGAATGGAATTAATTTCATCAATGCAGATGCATACCGAAACTGCGTTCGCGAAATCAAATTTGCGAATGTGAACGAAACGATGTTTTTGTCGCCGAACGGCGAGGCTGACGCTTTGTCCTTTTATTTTTAAAGTCCTGCATGGTCCGTTATTAATAACGCATTTCGTTTGCCTGCTGCCGATCCACTTAGATTCGCACACCGCATTCGCGCATTTTGTTCGCCATTTTTGATGCGGCATGACCGGCCGATGCTGCGATCTGCGAATTGCTGCATTATTGATGAGATTCGCATCATTTCGGCGACGACCCACTTGCAAAACATCGCTCTGGATTATCATTAAGTGAAGTGTTTGCAGGTTTCGTGCCAATAGTTGTTGGTTTCGGTGCCAAGTGCAAGTATTCGCACATCTACGAATCCTGTCGCCGGTGGGTGCAGGATGAAGAGATTCCTACATTCTCTACGCGCGCGAGTATTTATGAGAGAGACCTTCTACCCATCCGCATCGCCGCGATTTGTCTTTAAATAAGTCACACACCTCAATATTGGCACTTATATGTGTTTTCTAGATTCGGGTCTAGGTCGCACTTTTTATTACGTTTTTATTTCCTCCTTTACTACCCAATATTTCTACTTTCGAAGCGCATTGTCTTTTCTTTGCAATTGTATTTCCTTGGGCAGTGTATGCCCATACAATGGCCATTCTGTAATTACCAATATTTACTAAAATCAGAAAAAGGTGGATATTCCATGACTTCGGTTCGAACTTGTTCTATTTTCCTAACCATTGTCTCCCGTCTGGACTATACTGCGATTTGAGTATTGTCTTTGGTACACAATGGAATCTGAGAGAACCTTAGAAATGCCACGGGTAATGTAGTATTATTTCGATTCAGGAATATCACGGCATATGACAACCCTTGAGTCAAGCCTCGGAAAACACGGAATATGAGTTTATTTTTACGTTGTTTGTAAGTACAACAGGATGCAGCTGATAAGATTTTTCATGCTAAAAGCAGCAATTGCCCTGGATACTATAGACTTTATCCTGTAGGCGTCAATAGAACCATGCCGGAGATAAACTTGAATCTCGCCGGGTAAAGGCATCTTGACGCAATTTCGACGTTAATCTTGGCACTCTGGAGGGTCGTCGCTGGTATGGCGACCATCTCCGTCCCCATCTTTTCCAAAACCGTTTCCTTGCCTTTGCTCGTAATTTTCACATTCGCATTGCAATGCAAACTTTTTGTGACTTTGAGCTGTGCATTTGTTGGCAGTAAACGAAACCCAGTTTCAAAGTAATGGTAATGAAACAACGAAATTCGACCAAAGGGAATTTGCGCTGCGAAGAATAAGATTGTGATTCTTAATCATTCATTTTCATGGCAGGTCCTCACAGGTCCTTCTTACAGTGTCTATTTGCTCTAGTGCAGAGGTCGGCAACGTTTTTTATGAAAAGGGCGCCATACTACATTAAAAATTCTTGGCGGGCGCCAAATATTCCAT
>JAOEHK010000008.1:76094-120531 GCA_025447835.1 Labidoglobus nevermanni
ACAAATTAGTACTTCAAGTTTTTATATTTAACACCTGGGGTCGCGAAAAAATTGTTGATATTAAATGGGGTCGCGAAACAATCGTGGAGCTTAAATGGGGTCGCTATGGAAAAAAGTTTAAGAAACACTGCTCTATAGGATGCACTTCGAATAATCCCGATACTCCCAATAGTTCCTGAGAAAACGACGTTTCCCACGTAATCGCACGCTGCGATGACGTCTCATTCCGATACATCCAGTAGTTCTTGGAAAAAAAAACCATAGAACCTGCTATCACGACATCGTCGAATTGTAATCACGTCTCGCCGAAATTGCGATCAAGTCATCGCACACATTCAGCTTTTTGCAAGAACTTGCAGGATTTCAGAGATGACGCAGATGAGCAATTAAACGCCCCCACAGCATGCACTTCGAGAATTTTTCCAATGCACACAGTAATTCCTGAGATAAACCTAAAACTGCCCACATCTTTCCTGGATTTATTTTAGGAACCAGCAGGAAATCAGAGATTATATTATCAGATGCGTAAATAAACGTCCCACAAGATGCACCCAGCTTCTCAGCGATGCGTTTGAAATATGAAAATTGGAAATCGCACACCTGGGAAACTCGCAAAAATATTTGGTATCATTTGAATACCTAAAAATTGTACCTGCAATACCTACAAATCGACATCTGTCTGCACAAGAAAACTAAGTGCTCATCAATTGGCTTGGCACCACTCTACCTAATATATCCCAAAACAATAGCCATCTAATTCAACGCCCTTGCATATCGGTCACGAGAAAACTGTGGCTGGCACGTAATTGCTAAAGGAGCTTCCTCCTTGAGCAACATCCAACAATAATAACTTGGTACCTTTCTTACTAAGCCTTAATTAAGGCAAATTAATACATGTAAAATTTACATGCATAAATAACAGCCTTTTCAGAGTTCGGTGGGTGAATGTCTTGTTTTTCCATGCTTTATTTTCAAACTGCAATACTCGGACGATCAATTTGCCAGCATTTCATGAACAGATTGTCGCCAATCTTGAGCTTTCGATGTGAGGCACTTCTTACGTCCTTGTTATGGATCTGTCTATTTTTGGAGGTGTGGAAATTATAAGGAAAATCGATGAAACCCCATTGTTGTTGATGAAAATATCATTTGAGAATGTCTAGTAGGATTCCTATACTAGCTGTCGTGGCTGAGGGAATTGTAACGGTTGCCCAAATTCAGCTTCTCTCCCTGGCTGCTGTTCTTCGCCTGCTCTACGTACCGTAATGAATTTGACTTGTTGTGGGACACAACTTCGAATACAGCTTCGTTTCGAGTTCTAAGGCAGAGACAGTAAATTTGCATATTGCCAGACCTCAACGTAGACACATGGTGCACCTCTTGCCATCCTTGTTTCCGCTAAGCGTTGGAAAGTACTCTTCGTTGTGGATGTCTGGTGCGGCTTTCGATCTCAGCCGCAAGTTCTGCGGGACTGGTTGACTGGATTGGTTACGTTTGCTGGGTGGCACGTACGCACCACCGACCACAAGCGGTGTAGCGATTTCGGGCTTCTTCTCCTCCACGACCTTCGGCAGCTCGCTGGGATCTATTCGCTTCCACGGCCCAGTTTTCCGCTCCACCTCTTTGCCGGCCTCATCGTACGTGGGCTGCATATGTTCGCTGTGCTCGCTTCCAGCAAGATTGCCTTCCGCTTCCGCGTCCAGAGTCAGGTTCCCAATCTTCAGACCCGTGTAGTCTTTCTTCTCCTCCTCAAATTCCTTCCACTCGTCCTGATCCTGGAAGCAAAATGCCGAAGAGCATTCCCAATGCAATATGGCTGTGAAGGTCTCCGGAATGTTAACCTTCCTTTTTGCTCACTTACAGCTTTATCCGGATTCTGATCATCGCCATCGTACACCTTGTCCTTTTTGCTGGACTTCTCTACCTTCTTACTCACATTGTCGCTTTCCAACTTCTTCGCCACTTCCTCAGTGGTCGCAAATTTCCTGGATTTTGACTTTTTGCGATCCTTCTTAGCGAAAAAATCGTCGAGATCTGCCATGATAGACTGCGATATCGGCGTGCGAAACGACTCTGCGATAATTTAGCAACGGAACGATGTCTTCAGAGAAAGTGCTTTAGGCAGACAGCGGATGACAAACGTGGTGTAGGAATTCTCCAGTCGACAACTAACAATTCAGCCTCCACACCGTTCCGTCTCGCGACCAGGCAAACGCTTCGACAATCCTCGGCACCTTTGATCTCAGCTCTCAACCGGAAACACAGCAATGACGTTCGTGATTTTCAAACTCCGCGCATTTCAATCGATTCGCAGCTGGCCAGATGAAACGGCAGTTTATTCAACTAAAGCAAACAAAGAACCATGCAATAAAGGGATAAAATAAGAACGAAAGGTTGCAGGACCTTGCCGGCCAGGCTCTTGTCGCGATCGCCATGCGGAATTTCATTTTCAGCCGCATGTTTAGCTTCCTGTATAGCAGCTTCAATCGCCTTGTTTAAGGAGCGCATCAAGGGGAAGTTGCTGGGTGCGGTGCCCGAATCAGCGCAATCGCCTTCAAAATCATCCGTGTCGATTGACCACACCATTGCGCCAGCCAATTTCCGTTTCATTGCGAATTGAATTTTCTCGCTAATCGAGCGCGCATCGTCGTAGCTGATCAGTTTTTCCGCACTTGCCAGGAACGGCGTGCGCGATTCAGCGTCCCAATGCGCGCTAAAGCCCGACGATTTGTTTCGCATTTCAAGGCAGATCTCGTTGTAGCCCATGAAACCATTTTCTTTGGTGAACGGCCCCTGGAAGCCGACGCTCTTTGCGAGTGCGCCGAGACGCGGAAGCGGCGACGGCGACCTGCTGTCAGCCAACACAAACGTTCGGCCGTAGAGCGGAATGCCCATAACTAATTTGTTCGCTGGCGCACCCAGCTGCAGCATGTAATCGATGGAAAACGCCACGCTGTACACGTCTTGACTCCGCAGCGGAGCGTTTGCTCCGGTTTTGAGATCCCATGCGCCGTGGTAGTCGTAGCACATCATGTGGATGAAGTCGAGGTACTGCGCGAGCCCAGCAACGTCGTAGGCCACATCGATCGTGTCCTTTCCGGCACCGAACGCAGCCGTCAGAAGCAAATTAAACTGATTGAAGACGGCGCGAATATCCTTCACCAGCAGAAGAAAATTTTGTTTGTCTTCCGGATTGCCCCCGCGCTTACCGGGAAACTCCCAGTCGAGATCCAGCCCGTCAAAGTTGTACTTCCTGGATTAGAAGGATCGCAAAGAATATTGGCGCGTGCAACGTTCGGCGTTAACCCACCTAATGAACTCTACCGCATTGGCAACAAAGCGTTTCCTTCGACTAGCATCTGATGCCATTAAGGAGTAGTTTGCTGAACCCTCGTTCCAACCACCAATGGCCAGTGTGATTTTCAGATGCGGAAATCGGTCTTTCAGACGGACGATCCGCTCGTAGCCACCCTTTCCGTAGCTTTCAGTCAAATCCTGCCACGGATCGAGCGGCGCAATGCTGTCCTGCGTTGCATTCAGCCCCGCGAACGAATACACGAGGTGTGTGCACTGATTGGGATCTATGTGCTCTAGTGAGAAGGATCCACGGCCGGGGCGGTACACAGCCCACGTGCCAATATAGCAAACCACCACTTTACCATGGGTTGGACCTGCAAGTCGTTTTAATTTGCGGTATGATTGAATGCAGTCATTTGCCACGCAAATAACTGATAAACTTACCAGTGATCAAGGATCGCACATGATACTGCGTAATCGCAAAGTAGACGCATAGAAATACAAATGCGTAGTGCATTATCTTAATTTACAAAGCAATTGCAAACAACTCCGAGCCGAAACAGCAAGTTATCGACGTCGCTAGGATGCACGGCGAATGCTCCGCGAAATTCTTGAGCTGCTCTTACCGTTCCATGACGATTGTGGCAAGACGCTCGGCCAATAAACGCACTTCTTGCAGTAAAGTGGAGTGAAGCGAGTTACGCCAAGTAAACGTCTACAACTCGTTGACCTTGGACGAACGTATCACGACCGTGCTTACCAAGAAATACCAAAGTCCCTTTCACTTGCTTAAGCAATCCGCTGCTCGTTCTTCTGGTAAATGTAACGTAAAGATAAATTGATACAAATTGCAAATAAAATTGTTCGATCTCATCCAGAAGATTCGTCACTTGTTGAATTCCGCGTTTCGCGTTTCCTGTTCGAGTTACTTAAATGATGAATCAAGTCCTTGGCGGGATTAAATTGGCCGCTGGTTTGCGTATTGCAAAGCGCACAACGCTGCGACTTTCGATACTGACTCAGGGCGCACTTCTCGCAAAAGTAATGTTTACAGCTGGAAAATAATGCAAATCCAATAATAGATTATGATTCTCGGATACCAGTCTTACACGGTAATGATGGGAGCGACAAAATCTCCGTGGCATATCCCGCATGCCTCCGGGAAGTTGGCTCCATCTCCATCTATTTCGTATTTCTTGTCGTCGTTGTCATCCTGACCATAGTTTCCAGCCGACCATTCCTGTTCTAGCTGCCATCCATGCTTGTAGTCGCTACGGTCATGCAGAAACTTGCAACTATCGCCGAACCCACAAAACCCAGTCTCTTTGTAGTCTTTGCAGATGTCTGGCTGATAGTCCCAGCGAACGGTGGCACGTAGATTTGCGGGAGCACGAATGGGACCACGTCGAACCAGACCTGAACTCGCATTTCCAGCTGCGGTGTCTTTGGGCTTGTAGTATTGCGTGTAGTTGTTGATACCGCGGTAAACTTTGTCGTCTGCCTGTCCTTCCAGTTCCTTGTTGACTTGCAACTTCTTTTCGAAGATTGCTTGAGCGTCTCGATCCTTTTCCGTCTCTATTTCCAGCATTGCAGTGGCTCCTTGGTCTTGGGGACCCGACGACTGGGCTGTTTTGCTCGACTTGTAATTCACACCAAATACTTCCGTTTCACTTGAATCGTCAGTGTTGCTACTATCATTCCCGTCGAGAGACTTCTTTTTTGATGTGGATTGAATATTAAGGACACGTTTACGCTTATTACGGATCTTCGTCAACTTCTCACTAGGCACGGCTGATTCTTGATCGCTTGGAGATGATTCATTGAAAGTTTCGCGTTTTCGCGTACCACGAGATTTGATTGTCCGCTTCTTGAACATAAACGTACAAGTTCCCGAGCCTGGATTTGCCATAATTCACAATTAAACATACTCTAACAATGAGTTGCAACTAAAACTAAGCCATAACCTAAAATTATCAACGTTTGCAAACGTCCAAGGTTTTTGATGTCAAATGTCAAAAAGCGCATTTTGAAATTTTGTTATTAAAAATATCATTATTACAAACTTTGTTGAAACTTTTTCAAATAATGATATTGCTAATAACTACGTTTCAAAATTGGAAACTTGCATAAAGTAAAAAGCGGGGGCAAATTGAAAGAAAAAATACGATACTGTTCCTAGTCGCGATTGTTGCAGATCCGAATTGTTGTCTTGCCCATGACAACAATAACGCCGTCATCCTGCAGATCCTTCAACGCGTCCTCGTACTGCTCCTTTGTGATCATCTGAACAATTAAAGTTGCAGAAATACGCATGATCTTTCATGACTGACAAGTTACTTACAACACTTGACGCGTCCTTGAGCTCCTGCAGCAGTTTCATGTAGGGCACAGTCGGCACTTTGCCCTTCTTTTCCAGGTGCTTCCTCACAGTAAGCGAGAATTCGGCGCGCTTCTTTCGCGCCGCGCTGCTGAGCCCCGTCGTGAGAATGCCCACGTCAATCTTGCCCGACAGCGGATCGGTCGCCGACTGCTTGAGCGCCTCCCGGTGCAACCTGTACGCCTCCTCAACATCTGCAACGCTCACCACTTCCGAGAAGCGCACCTTGGCGTGCGCCTCCGACAGTCGTATCAACGATTCCAGCTGACGGGGATACGCAGTGATCTGGCCTCTGCCCGCGCCGATCTTGCGCATGTCGACGTAGCTCTGGATGAGCTTCTGCGACGCCTCCTCGCTCAGCTTGGGGCTGACGTGCTCCTTGGCGTAGGCGATGTAGTCGCGCAGTATGGACATGTCGAGGATCTCGTCCTGCTCCTGCTCGGAGGACTTGTAGTACAGCGAGACCAGGTGCTTGGCGAGGCGGCGGTCGAAGAGCTCGTTCTGCGGGTCGAGGATCAGGAAAATGAGGTCGAAGCGCGAGAGCAGCGTGTGCGGCAGCTGCACGTTCTCGATGATCGTCTTGTTCGTGTTCCACTGCGACTCCGACGGGTTGGCGGCGGCCAGGATGGACGTGCGGGCGTTCAGCTGGCAGATGATGCCCGCCTTCGCAATGCTGAGCGTCTGCTGCTCCATCACCTCGTGCAGCACGCTGCGCGTCGCGTCGTTCATCTTGTCGAACTCGTCGATGCAGCAGATGCCGTTGTCGGCGAGCACCAGCGCGCCGGTCTGCAGCACCAGCTGCCGCGTCTCGGCGTCCTTGGTCACGTAGGCGGTCAGGCCCACCGCCGACGAGCCCTTGCCGGACGTGTACTGCGACCTGGCCACCAGGTTGTAGACGTACTGCAGCAGCTGCGACTTGGACGTGCCCGGATCGCCGCAGAGCAGGATGTTGATCTCGGCGCGGAAGTTGGTGCGGCCGGCGGCGTTGAACGTCTTCTTGGTGCCGCCGAACAGCTGCAGCAGGATGCCCTTCTTCACGTCCTCGTTCTCGTAGATGGAGGGCGCGAGCGCGCGCGCCAGCCGCTCGTAGACGTCGGGCTTCTGGGCCAGCGCCTGCAGCAGCTCGACGCGCTCGGCCGGGAAGCGGTGGCCGCCGCGGCCGGCCTCCTCCTCGTACAGCCGCTTCGCGTCCACCTTGCGGAAGTGCAGCACGTCGATGTGCGTCTTGTACACGGCCTTCACGTTCCGCATGCGGGGGTTCACCTGCAGCGGCTGCGCGCGGTAGATGCCGGTGACGGTGACGCGATCGCCCGGCTGCACGCAGTCGACGAGGTCGTTGTGCGCGAACAGAACGACCGTATGCGGCGTCTGGCCGGCGGGCATGTCATCCGGCGACTCCTGCAGCTTCACCAGCTGCTTGTCAGTGAACTGCGAGCGATTGTGGACCATGCTGAAACAGTGGTTCGTGTTGCAGTTGGTGCAGAGCGTCGGCTCGGCGATGCGCCCGCGGTCGATCTCCACCGTCGTGCTGAACGAGCAGACGATGCAGCGGAAGAACGCCTCGCGCATCTCGGGCATGATGCTGGATGCGCGGATTACCATGCCGCTGATGGTGATCAGCTGGTCGATGTCCTCCGGGTTGAGCGCGCGCATGTTGCGCGTCTTCTCGCAGTTGAACGGCCGCACCTGCACCTGGTGCTCGAGCACCGCCGCCGGGTAGCGCTCGTAGAACATCTCGTTGACCGTCATATCGAACGTGGGGATCACCTCCTGCGGGTAGCAGATGAGCTGTCTGCACAGCGCCTCGTCGAACGTCTCCAAGTGCGCGCAGTTCACGTTGAGAAACGGCTCCTCGAGCGTGTGAATCTCCTCCAGCTTCTGCAGGTACAGCGGCTCGTTGACGTTCATCCCCTCGCCCACCTCGTCCTCCTCCGCGTTCGGGTCGATATAACGCAGGATGAACTGCTTGAACTTCTCCTTGCATTGCTCCACCGACACGTTGGTGCCCCAGATCACCAAGTGCGGCGTGTTGCTCTCTGTCTCTGCCGTTTCTGGGATTGCCTCCAACTAGAGAGGGACGTAACTATAGCAACATGATCCGATCTTTGACATTTCGACTGAAATTTTAGTTTACGATTTACTGCGTTTTAGATAAATGCATGCTCGCAAAACGTAGATCAAAATGAGCTACTTCAGCAGCTGGGGCGACTACCTCGCGAAATTCTGTGAACAATTCACCATCAATTTGTTTATTCGAACCGTGCCCGTCGTGTTCGCATCGAACACATTCATCTTCATGGTGATTTACATCGCTGGCAGGATCCTACACTTCATCTGCAGGCCCAGGCAGAAGAACGAAAAGCGCGATTTCATCTACAACTTGGAAGAGTGCCCTATATGCTTCGAAATGCTCTGCGAGCCGGTGCGCCTCCAATGCGGCCATGTCAAGTGCCTCGAATGCCTAACCAAGTACTGCTCAGCGAGACACGGACTTGAAATCCAATGCCCACTCTGCCGCGAGCCCATCCTGAACTACATGTATTTGCAGGCAAAGTTTGCCATGCATTGACCTGACACTAACTAAACGAGGTGCAATTTCGCAGGATTATACAACAAAGACGCTTTCGCGGAAACGAAGGCGGAAATTGCTTGCGCAGCTGGAGGGACTGATTGTGACGGACAGAATGTCATGGTGGAACAAGGTCTTCAGTGACAGTCAACTCTTCACGCTGGCCGTAACGAGTCTGATGATAACTCTGAGTTATGAAATGTTAGCTCAAATAAAATGAGAATATACGCACCTGGTCAGAGCCTACATTCACCTGCCGCATTCGTCTGTCGCTGCGCACGTCCGGCCGCAGCCTGATGGGCGTCCCGCGGATGCCAGACCTGGGGGTCCTCACAGACCCCAACGAGCTAGGCGTGCCGTAATTCAACGGCGAGCTCAAGTCGATCTCGCTCATGCCCAGTCCTATTTCAGAACGTAGATGGATAAATTGCCATGCTGCAAAACAAAGTGTACCTGTTGCCGGACTTGTCGGCACAACTCCTTGGGCTGGAGAAGTAGCAGCCACGTCCACATCGGAGCCGGCCGTATTCTTAGACCTTCCCCATTTCATTGGTGTGTTCACTTCATCATTAGCTCTATTCCTGGACGGAGTCCCTCGCGTTGAACGTCTAGGAGTCTCAGGGCCTCTTCGAGGACTGCTTCCAGTTGCTGAGCTGCGTGCACTTGGTGTTTGTCGCGATGAACGTCGAGGCGTTCCATTTCGCGATGGGGTTTGGGAACCTCGTGCTGGAGATGACATTATCTCGTAAATTTACAAATTACAAATGTCTGTGGATTAACGCGGCCATTAGAGGGTTTTTTGAGGTTGGATACCATTAAAAGCGCGGTAAAATGTTGGCGTCCATTAGCACGTGTTTTGAAGAGGGAATTTCAAACTAAGACATGTGTTCTCCTTTCTTAACTTTGACAATGGCCTAAATATAGTATAGTGTTGGCGAATGAGTGATATTTTAAAGATATATTGAGGATGCTGTCGAGCAATTGCCGCAAAATGCTGGTGTAGATAAGGAGTCCAAGTACGAACCATCTTGATGTTTCCATTGATTAGGATGCTTGGGGTGGACTGAAAATGCTGACCACTGGCGTACCACGAATGGGTAAAAAATACTTTTGATGGCTAATTATTTTAAGGGCTGAAATAAGGCGCAAGGAGAGCGTCGTGTGCCCAATTGCGCGTTGGCCGCATGAAAATCAATAGGGCGCAAAAGTGCTCTGAGCATGTCTGCGCTACTTGCCGCCCTTGTATTTAGTAAGCAATGACGACGGGATGGCACAACCCCCTCAAAATAAATCATCTCTGAATAAATCATTACGTTGATATGCTGAACGCAGCGTGAATTCTTTGGCTTTCTGGTTTTCTCAGCAATCACTGGACGATCAATATGTAAAGCAAATCGGTCACTTCCACCCGCAAATCTAGATGTGCACGATATTTAGTCAATACCCTCTGCTATGCGCCCTTTCGCCCAACGTAAAAGTGCACGAGTGAAATGAACTCATGCTGATTACATTTGTGGCCTACAACGAATCATGCAAACGTTACGCAAGAAAACAAGCCCCCTCAAATGTAAGTGGTGGCAGTGATTGTGCATGCTATCTTGGTTTCCATTCTGGACTTGTTTCCTTGTTTCTCGCAGCGGCCATGGATATCATACTTACAATGCTTGCAGTCTTTTCCGATAAGAATGAGACGTCACGATTCCTCGGCGAGGGGGTGAGCTTCAAGGCCAAGCTCATCGGGATATTGGAGGTGTCGGAGGCTCGAGGCGATCGCATGTGCCAGGAGGCGCTGGCTGATCTGAAGATGGCCATCCGGGCAGCCGGCGAACACAAGCAGCGCATCACCATTAACATCGCCATCGATGGCCTGAGGCTGCGCGATGAGAAGACTGGCGACTCCCTGTACCACCACCCCGTGCACAAGATCTCCTTCATCGCCCAGGACATGTCCGACTCCAGGGCGTTCGGCTACATCTTCGGCTCGCCGGACACCGGCCATCGCTTCTTCGGCATCAAAACCGACAAGGCCGCTAGCCAAGTGAGATCCCGACCATCACGCGAGATGGATTAACGATTGGCAATGCTATTCTAGGTGGTTATTGCCATGAGAGATCTCTTCCAGGTGGTGTTTGCGCTGAAGAAGAAGGAGATCGAGTTGGCCAAGCAGCACCTGGACAAGTCGCGCTACAGCACGTCGCCGCTATTCTCCGACCGAGGCTTGAGCAGTGGCAAACTGACGGCATCACACGAGGCGGCCGCGAAGACGGCCCAGGAGATCAAGAGCGCTGCATCGGCGGCAAGCGAGACGCACGCAGCGCCAGCGGTCGCCGACCTCGTCGACCTGGAGCTGGAACTCAGTAGTCTGCAGCAGGGCTTGACCCAAATGGAGCGCATCACACCTTCCGACCCATTTGGCCGCTCCGAGGATCCATTCGGGGACAGCTTCACCTCGTTTTCGGTATTGATTTCCGCACCTTACCCGCCAACTGCCATGTCGCAATGTCGCGCCTATCTGCAGCAGAAGCCCATTCTGCCGCCGCCGCCGTCGTCGGGACGGGATCGTTCCGCGCGCGTCTCGGAATCCAGCAGCATCTTCAGTCCGAAGGCTCCGCACTTGCTTGCCGGCGGCGACTCGAGTAGCGCGGCGGATCTGCTGCAAGGCACTCACGACACGGCGAAGGACTTCAGCTTCAACGAGTTCAGCTCGCACGATGAGCCCAGCAGCGGCGATTGGTTCACGCCCCCGGCGGGCAACAGCCTCTTCGAGGACGCGCCCTCGTCGCTGCTGTCGAGCAGCGAGAAGGAGCGCCAGCACGAGCAAGCCAAGCAGGAGATCCTCTCCCAGTTCGACGTCTTCACCGATCTCGATCCATTAGGTACGAAGAAGAAGACGCTAGGTACATATGTTTGATTTCTCACGTTGATTTGCACCAGTAACGACATTTCACCCTCGCATAGCTAGTGCCAGTACTGCTGCTGATCTCAGTAACGTTCCATTGGATTCATTTGAGGCTCGTGCGTGGCGCACCTGCAGCTTCGCTAATCGGTTACTTGTTTGCAGGCACCGGCAGGATTAGGCCGTACGTGGACAAGAAGCACTTCTTCCAAGACCTGAAGAACCCGCCGAAGAAGGTGCTCAACGAGCTGGCGTCCGAGTGCACGTCGCTGCCGACGACGACGCCGACAGCGTCGAACGGCAGCAATTTCACCGCGCCTATGAACAAGTCGTCCAGCAGCATTTGCGCCAGCGACCCGTTCGGCGAGGACCCCTTCGACCAGGCGGACCCGTTCGTGGAGGCAGAGTGCAAAGTGTTCGAGAACGAGCTTAGCGAGTACAGGCTGTTCCATTCGTCGACCGCGGCGCGGCTGAGCGAGGCCAGCAGCGATCTCACCCAGCTCTTCAAGTCCGATGCGGACTTCAACTCCAGCACACGTAAGCTGTTCGACAGCCACAGCTTCGACGTGTCGTCAGAGAGCGAGGCGCCCGACCCTCCGCCGCGTCCGGTGAGCACGCTGATCCAGCCGCCGCCGCTGCCGCCCAAGAAGCAGTCCATGCTGGATCTGACCAGCAAGCCGCCGCCGCGGCCGCCCCCCAGTGAACCGGAGTCCCAGTACGACACACTGGACAAGTTCAGCGCCGGCACGAAGGGCGTGAATGACGAGAGTCCGCCGCTGCCGGTGCCAGCGCGCAAAATCGCCACCACCGAGCGCTTCGAGTCCGACTTCGTGGTGAAGGAGGAAACCGCGTACCTTACGCCCATTGGATTACTACCACCGCCGAGGAGCAGCAGACGCAGTCGTGGCGAGAGTCCTGGCGTGCCACCGGCCGAAGAAACGCTCACCCAATTGTCGCTGGACACATTGGAGATCACTCTGAGCCAGCTAACGCTCAGCGGGCTGAATGACCTCGCTGCCAAGTTGAATATTCCCGCTAGTCAACTGAGCAATATGACATTAGTGCAATTAACCGACTATTTATCGAATTTCATTAAAACTAAGAATAATGAGAGGAAAGTGGAGGATGCTGTCGGTTGTAGGATGGACGCGAAAGACGTCATGGAGCCACATCAACAACAAACGTTTCCAAGCGCACCGTTTGATTTAAGTGCCCCGGAACCGGCGGCAGCTATAAGTAACTTTGCAGACTTTAATCAATTCAACACGCAGTTAGCCACCCAACAGCAGCAGCAACCCATTATGACTGCGCCGACGTACGACAGGTACGCGGCTTTCAGGGAGCTTCTCCAGGAAGAAGCAACTAGTCTGAAACCAGGGGAGACGACCGTGGAGGACGGGGAGGAGGAGCAGGAGGCGGAGGATGACGAAGAAGCAAACGAGGCTATCGCGGAGGCCGCCGTAGAAATCAGCGACAACGTAGAGGCGAGCCCTATTACGGACTCGTCGCCAAATTGCAAGGAAGAAAACTTTGTGGCGGAAGTCGCACAGGCGCAGATACAACTTCAGATGGACCGATACGCCGCGCTCAGAGAGATATCGATGCCAAACGAATCGGACCGCAGGTCTATGGAGGATATCGACACCATCGAAGAGGACGAGGAGGAGGAGGATGTTAAAGAGGAGATTGCAGCGGATGACATGGGAGAAACGGAAACACAAGAGGAATTTGCCGAGACTGAGCCAGATATCATTAACGATGACAAGACGTCGAGTGTGGAGAACGATTTGAACGTGGAGGATGTGAAGAACGACAACACGCCGATGTTTGGCGCTGTGGCATTAAAGCCGGACGCGTCCGAAGTGAACTTGGCACAGACGGGCTCGTTGTCAGACGTGGTGAGCGGAAGCTCACCCGAAATTGACGACCACAACGAGGCGTCGAAGAAGAGCACGACGGTGGAGAGTTGGGCGATCTTCGAGCAGCCGCAAACACCCGGTGACGATGCGGCCAGGGATGCGAAGGCCGTGCACAGCGAGGAGGGCGTCTCGCCGTGGTCGAGCGACTCCAAGGAGTTCGGCAACAGCTCGCCAACAGACTGGCAAGCGCGGAGAGGCAGCGGAAGCGTTGATCGTTGGAGCAGTGGAGGATTGTGGAGCGGACGCAGCCAGGAGGGATGGTGGGACACGTCTGCAGAGCCCGAGACGGCCTACTACAACCGTCGGTCCACGGACAGCTACGACGACGACTACGACGTGTACGACCGGCCGCGGCGATCGCGACGCCAAGGACAGACGTGGTGCAATCAGCCCACTGGCGGTCACTCCTCCAGCTCACGCGACGTGAGTCCGTGGGAGGAAGAGCCGCGCCGAAGAGACGGGCGGCAGTCGTGGTCGTCGCGCCATAGCCGCCTCATGTTCGACAGGCACACGGACCGGCGCCGACACACGGATAGCTGGGACGAGGACGACGACTACGAGGACTACGAGGACGAGCGTATGCACTGGCGCGCGGAGCGAGCGCATCCACGCGATCTGGACGAGTGGGATGAGCGTAGAATGCGCGCACCCCGCCGCAGGGAGTTGGACCGCGAGCGATGGTGCTGTCCCGACTACGATCCGAAAGACGTGCCCATGCTGGAACCCCAAAGCCGCTACAGTAGCGGTCGCTGGTCGAATCCAGAGCGGCGCAAGCTCGACGAGCGCTACTACACGCGTGATTCGCAGGAGTCGCCCTGGGAGGACGAGTACGGCAACGAAATCGAGCCGCACTACATGACGGCGAGGCGGACGCGGGTCCGACCCAGCAGTGCAACGGAGATCGACCGGAAAACCGGCGAGATTAAGGCCCGCGGGCAGTTTCAAATGGCACCTGGGAGCAGCGATAGCGATCGCGATCGCCGCTACAAGGCGAGCCGCCGGTCGAAGAGTCGCGACTCGCAGTACGCCGAACCACCGAGATTGGCGGCCGCGTTGCGACCCGGACGTAAACCACATCCGAAGTTCGACGAGTTCGTCGCGGCCCCGCCGCAGATGAGTGCCAAAGAAGCGCCGTTGGCTGCAAAGAAAGTAACAACGGCGAGCGCGCGCAAAACGCGCTCCAAGGAGAGTCCGAAGACTGACGACGCCAAGACGTTCCCGAGGAAGTCGCGCGTGGAAGCGGCTGACCGCCACATTCAGACGCCCACATCGCAGCAGTCAATGTTTGAGAACGACTTTGTGCAATTCGAAGAGTTCGCCGCCACGACGCCGGACAAGTGGTACAAGAAGCCCTCGGCGCCCAAACAAAGCGTGCTGCATGGCCGCTTCAAGCAAAAGTCGCTTTTCGAAGACGACTTTTCCCCAACGGAGAAGGTGGATAAAGTTGCGCCGACAAGCAGAGACCAGAACTCTGGCCAGCCGCAGCAGCAACACGAGGAGGCCGAGGATTGTCTGGGCGCGAACAACTTTGAACCGAGAATCGCAAACGGCCGGAAGCGAGCGGGGCGCAGCGTGCAGCTGGACAGCAATCTGAAGAAGTCGGAATCTGTGAATATTTTTGCACGCGAGAGTGATCCCTTCGACGACGACTTTTTCATCAGCGAGAATGCGAATGGCGACGCGGCCAAGTGGGCACATCACTTCGATAATATCAAACGGACATAAACAAATCGCAAAAACGATGCAGCTGAACGGCCAATTTCACAAATATCACCTAATAAAGAAATTAAAAATTGCTAGATTATACCTGTGTTTCCTTGTAGTTGCTTAGATGATTTATTCATCTCTCAGGAGAAATTTCAACCATCACATCGATTATAGGATATTGCCCGTTCCCTCTAGTCCTCTTTGGGAGGAACGTACGAGAATATGATCGACGATTTGGATGAGATGGGGAACTTGTGCGAGTTCTTCTTCAGGTTGGGCGCCATTCCAGTTTCATTGTAGTTTGGACTAAAGTACTGCACAGTAATTTCGTCCGGAATGCCAGGAATTTCCAATGGAAAATCGACTTCCACGCGTTGCGAGGTCGGATTAAATGCCACCAAATATCCAGGGTTGCCAGGATATGTTCTACAGCGAAGCAATACCACATTGAAGCAAATGTCTTAAGGCGGAATCAAACCAGTACAACTCACCCTTTCCTTAATTACAAATTGATTAGTGGTTAATTGCAGCATTGAGAATTGAAATGGAATTAGTAATGTTAGCATGGGCGAAATGAGAGAATTGTGAGAACGCACCTTATGTAAGCGAAGACTGTGTTGTTCGCCACCGTGTAGGTCTTCTGAAGGCCGAACATCACCGACGGCGACTTCCTGGCTTCCGTGAGCTCCTCGGGCACCTTCCATGTGGATTTCAGGATGGGCAAGCCCTTGAGCAGGTACGCCACAGCGGCAAGGGTGCCATTCGGATATTCTTCGCCATTCGTCAGGCTCCAGGCCGGCCATTCGTCCTCGACAAAGTCGTACGTGGCACTGATATGCTTATGGAGCTTCTCGGCGCTCAAGCCACTCTGTTCGAAGACGTTTCGGTGGCGTGGCAAGTCAATGAGAAGCGTTCCGTTGATCTTAAACGGTGCCAGGGCCGCCAACTCGTCGGCCAGCATCAGCACGCGCTCGTTGGACGCGTTCTTCACCACGTCACGCCACTCCTTGACGACGTCCTGCAGCTGCAGCAAGTTCTCCGTCTTGTAATGCGTGTAGAACTTGTAATCGTGAATAGAGTAATTGCTTGCCGCCGAGTTCGGCTCCTCGTCGCTGAACGCCTGGTCAACCAGCAGTCTGGGAACGTTCTGCAGCAAGAAGCCGTCGATGCCAGCATCCAGGAAACGCAGCAAGACCTTCTTGAACTCATCGCGGACTTTCGAATTGTCAAAGTTAAGCTGCGGCTTCGCGTCCGGCGCCAGGTAGTACTGCTTGCGACTGTTGGAGTACTTCCAGGCCGGCTTCTTGTGGTCGTCGGTAGAGGATTTTGCAAGCCAGTTGTTCGGCATCTGCTGGGGATCGCTGCCGCGCCAAATGTAGTAATCCGCATACTCACCCCTGCCCGCCTCCGACTCAGCGAACCACGTATCGGACATGGTGGGATCCAGCTGCACGATAATATTCGAGGACTTGTGCTTGACGAGAAACTCGGCAAATTCTGGGGTGGCGTTGAGGGGGCTGTAAGTATCCGCCGAGAATGAGACAATCACGCCGCCCTGCTCGCTTCGGAGCTGCTCCAGCGCCTTCGCATCTGCCACGTCCACCGTGACCAGAGGACCTTCCTCCCACCACGTCTTCGGCGTCGGCGGGCTGCACTTGGGTGCGGCAATGATGATCAGGATGGCGCCGACGAGCATTCCAGCCCACAGCAGCCAGAAGGTGACGAAAAGGAACCAGCGCAAGCGAATCCAGAACGGGTCGTTGGCAATCTTCATCAACTCCTCCTTGGTCAACCCAGAAAACTCATTCTTCACCTCACCTGCAATGCAACCTGACGTTGAAAGGACAAGCACGATTGAAGCAGAGAATACCGTTCCCAATCGCTTCCTTGCACCCTTTGCCAGCGGTTTGCACGTCAACTGTAACCGAATTCGAGCGCAATTCGATTTCGTCCATTTGCCTCCTCAGAGTACGACTGCCAATAAGGAAATGACTCGCTAACAGGCTGTCTTGAAATTTATAACCGCATTCGGAAGACAATGCCGAGTCGCAGCAATTAACGGGAATGAGAGACGGCTGCATTGCAATCCGATGACTTCGCTGAAGTCTATCATTGTGTATCGTTTGCAATGCGAGCAATAGAATACGAAACGACAATGATGTACAAACAAACATGACTCGCTCGAACGAACGCATTGACCAGTGGACTCAATTAAGACTTAACTTGCGCAAGTTACAGCCTGCTTATACGACAATAAGAGTAGCCAAGTGAAGTCAATTGAACGCAGTCGGCGAGTGCATAACGCTCACCAATATCCAATTTAGCGTCGCCATTCTTCTCCCTGGTAAATTCCACTTTGGACACGTCGATCTTGGAATTGAGCGCGATCTTACTGTCTTCCTCCGAAAGCATCTTTTCGTCGGCGCCATCGGGCTCCACGATCCGTGCGTCCATGAGAGGACTCTTGGGCCGCGATAACTCTCCTGAACATGCCCAACACGTCTTAGCGTAGCACACACTTGGAGGAATGATGTGAATCTCACCATTGGCTTCCATCTCGTCTTCGGGCAGTTGCTTGTAGCACGCCGCTGGTGCAAGCGGCTGTCTCTCCTTCGCCTCAATGTCCAACTTGCTGTCTTCCATGGCTTGATCAGATTTCACTCGCAACAGGATGAGCACAAACACTTGGAAATAAGAATAATCGGTTGGATGTGCAAGACGCAACGCCAAAGCGTGGATCAATCACGTGTTATTCGGCTGCAAGCATCTGCTCTCCATTCGGCTGTTTACGGAATCGTCGCGGCCATTGCCAGCAAAGTCAATTCAAATTCAATTTGATGATCACTATTGCACTCTTGAACTACGTTATCAGCGATTAATAACAATTGCTGTTCATTCAATTGCATGCTGCTGCTGCTGCTGATGATGATGCTGATGAAGGGAGGTCGCAAGGCGTCCCTTGGGAAAGTTTCCGAGGCGAATTATGAATGCAACTGGTTTGCATTTTTGCTCATTGCGAAATTCGGACGATGGTATTGTGTCTGCGATGCACTTGGTCATTGCCGGCCCTCGCTGGCCGTGGGAACAGCAGGAGGAGCGATGATGCTGCGAAAGGGTTGCGCGCTAACCGGTTTTTTCGCCGAATTCACGTGTTCCACGTGCGATGGGAAACCTGCTCGGCCAAGAGTTGCAAATGCAAACAGTTACACAATCAGGTTGCTCGCTCGTTTATCACACGGCGGAACCAGTTTATTGCGTCTCCGCAGCATCGCGACTGCGGAGCAAATAAACAAGTTCCTGTGCGAAACTGGAAGTCGCGAGCAGGCAACCCTTTCGCAATTGCGGCAGTTCGCAGCGGCAGTCGGCGAATCTTGGAAGACAGTGTCTCATTGTGCGCTGCTCCTTCAGGAGCTGCCGTTAGTCGCTTTAAATAATCGATAACGTCGTCGCGAGTCGGGAGGCAAGACGGTCGAAGAAGGCGCAAATCCGCAAACCGGACGGCGATGTCTGTGATAGGCAAGGTACGTACCCGATTCCCCGTACGCGCCCCATTCGCCACTAATTGCATCCGATCTCTGTTGGTCCGTCGCGCTGCTCTCGGGGATGCTGTTTGAATTTAATTGCTCCTGCGGCCTAACCTCAAACAGCCCGTTTTGTACTCGTACTGGAGGAGCTCCTGCTCGTGGCGCGTCCGCATCGGTAAATACGTTCACGCGTAGGGGTGCTTGCGGCTGAATGATCGCTGGGGCTGTTGCAGCACTCAATCTCAAGGAGATCCCCTACGACATCAAGCCAGTGTCGCTGATCAAGGCCGGGGGCGAGCAGCACTGCAACGAGTACCGCGATGTCAACCCCATGGAGCAGGTGCCGGCGCTGCACATCGATGGCAACACGCTGGTCGAGTCGCTCAACATCCTGCACTACCTGGAGGAGACGCGGCCGCAGCGCAGCCTCATGCCCCACGACGTCGTCAAGCGGGCGAAGGTGAGCAGGAGCGCAAGCCGCCAGGGGCGCAGCGTCACCCTTGCTGCCCTCGCCGCAGGTGCGCGAGATCTGCGAGGTGATCGCGTCCGGCATCCAGCCGCTCCAGAACCTCATCGTGCTCATCCACGTTGGCGAGGAGAAGAAGAACGAGTGGGCGCAGCACTGGATCACGCGCGGCTTCCGCGCCGTGGAGAAGCTGCTCTCATCCAGCGCCGGCAAGTACTGCGTCGGCGACGATGTCACGCTCGCCGACTGCTGCCTCATTCCGCAAGTGTTCAACGCCCGCCGCTTCCATGTCGACCTGCGCCCATTCCCGATCATCCTGCGCATCGACCGCGAGCTGGAGAACCACCCGGCGTTCCGCGCGGCGCATCCCAGCAACCAGCCGGACTGTCCGCCGGAGGCGCCCAAATAATGCTATTAGCGACTTCGCACTTTAAGAGTTTAACAGATTCTATTGAGGACGCTCACAACTTGCACTTTCTCAAGTACAAACGACGCGCTTTGCTGTCCGCCATTTTGTTTCGCTGCCACTCGGGGCAGACTCTTGGAAGACTCTTGTGCATATCTTCTCTTTGCTCTTCGGCACCCTTTTGCGCTTTATCACATCACCGACAATGATTACCATGCTTCCATACTTGCCTTGCTTTCGCCTGCACTTGGCGCGACTCCATGACGGGACTCGTTGTTTCCGTAGTGCAAAATGTGTAAGTAGTGCGTAGATTACCTGCGATGCCAATTGTTTCGCCACTCGTTCGTTTGCCATTGAAAGGATAAGAATAAAGTGGATTATTGGGTTAAAACATCTCAACACTTTGCGGCCATGTTTGCGCGATGCGGAAAACCTCTTTAAAGTTTCGAACGTTGAAACAACAAGTTGCTGCGAATTGCACTCGACTCTGCTTTATTGAATCGTCTGCAATCGTGTGTACAATAATGCGAATGTAAGTAACAATTCAGTCAACAGCCACGTGCGAATGGACGGAAGAGCATGAACGCAATCAACGGAATGCCGATAAACAGTAACAACAAAGTCGCGACTCGACGCAGCCGAATGCATTACAACAGTCGATTGCAAGCAGCTGAATCAAGTCTCACGTGCCTCGTCTGTGTAACAGTATCGCATGTGAACAAGAGTGGTTGATGCGCAAATGGTTGATGCATGAAGTTATCACAATTGCCGGCCGCTCGCGCGCAATGCTGCCGCCCGCCGATGGCGATGGACATGGATGGAATGGGCATGGATGATGGCGACCGACACATGAAGAGCAATTATGGCACTATGGATTTTTATTGAAGATTAATGTGTTTGACAATGTTGCGAATTCCTTCTTAAGCCATCTACAAACAATGGTACAATATATATTTGTCATAACAATATATATATGCTTCATATAGTAATATATATACTCCTCTTTTGTGATTGCGACTCTGCCCGTCTCGTCGCAGTTTCGTCCACGAGACTTGCAAACAATTCACCCTCGCTCGCTCACTCGCCCACTCACTCATTCTCACTCTCCCTATGCGCGCGTGTGTGTGCTGTGTGCAAGTGAGTGCTGCAATGCGGGTGGAGAACGCAAGTGGTGAGGTGATAGCGACGAAAAGAGGCGTCAGAGGGTTGCGGAATGAGCGCAAGAAGCGGCGCCAACCCGCCTGCGTGGTAACATTGTTTCACATTGTTTCATCATTGGAAAATCCCTGCCTAACGTGTCAGCTGGCGCTCACACGCTTTGTTTATAAGATATCCCCATGCGCACCGAACCTAAGCGGTAGTAGCCTATCCTAATTAATCGACTTGATTAGATTCGAACTACGCTATCTGGTCAGCGCTCCATCAGCTGGCGTAGTCGCCTAGTCTGCGCGCAATCGACTCCAGTGATAAACGATCGGGGTGCGAGTGTGAGTGTGGTGCACTTAGTACTTAGGCGATACGTAATAACTAGAATAAACTCATTCGCGCGGCGCGACCTGGTCGCCCGACGCGGTAAATATATATATCGAATCTGTGTAACGAAGAATAAACAACTCTTTGTCTCCCTCTGCGGGGCGCACCTTAAAATTTGCACAATTCGTTAATAGTGGCGGGTGGAGTACCCGTCCTAGGTAATAAACTCGTAGCGATTACGTTAATTAGTAGTAGTAGTAGTAGTAGGTAATGCAAGAAGATAGTCGTAAAAACCGTTTTGAACTAGAGCGCCTGCATCAACGTGCTGCCGTCTGCCGCCCCCGCCCGCCCGCCCGCCCGCCAACAGGTAATGGTTATCACAGCAAATATTAAATCTATCTCTTCGCGAACAGCCAGACACAACATTCAAACGCGTCTCTCACCCGCCCGCCCCGCGCGCCTACGACTACGAATCGGAATGCAAAGTTGCACACTTGTACTGCTACTACTAGAATCTGGCCTAGCCTAGCTACTGCATGGACGCGGCAATCGCCACCCGTTGGCATTGCATTCTAGGGGTGACGGCGAGCGCGCGCGCAGGTGCCTCGCCGCGGCCCGCGCAGCAGGGTGGCGCGCATTCGCCCCCGTCGTGGCTAAGTAGGTGACGTGCGTGATAGGACAATGCATGAGCGCCGTCCACGGCCACCACGTCCGACAGCATTAACAACATATTTAACAACGTGGCGATAACAACAATATATATATGCGTGTGTGTGTGTATGTGTGCTTCCGACCTTTGCCTCGCGCGTGTATATATATAACTGTATATATATATTTATGCTCCAAATATGGTGATACCTACACAACAATATTTACAAAGAAACCCGGGAGAGGAGTAAAAGTACAAGTACAAGGAGGGGAAAGTAAACCGACTGCGATGCATATGACGATGGTGGCGAAGGTGGACAAGTACAAGACGAACAAGAGGAGGAGGACAAGGAAGAAGAAGAAGAAGAAGAAGGACGCCTACTTCGTGTTGCTGGTGGTGGTGGTGGTGGTGATGGCGCTGCTCCTGCTGCTGTCGCATCACTACATGGTGACGAGCGGGCCGAGCGCGTTCGTGCGCGCCCTCTTGCTCTCCTCCTCGGAGATGCGCTGCTCGATGAGGTACTGCGCCGTGTTGATCGAGTTGGGCGAGCCGGTGATGGTCACGATGCGATTGCGCGTGCCCGGCGCGAAGATGCCCTTCTTCGAGATTTGAATGTTGGCGCCCGAGATTTGCTGGATCTCGACGAGCGACCGTCCTCCGGGCCCTGCACATCATACAATGGGAGCGGATCGATTGGGGAGGAGGGGGCAGCCGTACGCACCTAGGATGGCGCCCACAATCACCTCGGCAATCTCCACGTTCTTCGTGTCCTTGGCGCCGCCGCCGGCGCCGCCCGCGACGCCGCCGCCGACGCCCGCCGTCAGCTCGGCCGGCGTGGGCGACTTGCTCAGCACGGCCATCTGCTGGCCGGTGCCGAGGCCGAAGCTGTTGTTGTTGATGCTGATGGGCGCCGTCGCCGGCGAGCTGGGGTGGCGGAACGGGTCGAAGACGGTGTCGTAGCGCTCGAGGGTGGCGCGCGGCGTCGGCGACGTCGTGCCGAGGCAGTCGCCGATGCTCACCTGGCCGATGGCGCCGAACGTGCCCGCCGGCACGTTCTGCTCGGCGATGCTCAGGTAGTTGGAGATGGCGGCGGCGGGGTGCGCGCCGCCCAGGCCCAGGCCCATCGCCAGGATGCCGTACTTGGTGAGCACCGAGAGCGCGGCGCAGATCTCGGCCACCTGCGGCTCGGTGTAGCCGGTGGAGCGCAGCTGGAGCTGAGCGCAACTCGTCAGCGGCGGTCACATCGCCGCCCTCGCCCCCGCCCACTCACCTTAATGCTCTCCACAATGTTGGACGTCATCGAGCCGACGTTCTGGCCGGGCGCGTTCAGGTTGAGGCTGAGGTTGAGGCCGCCGTTGAGCATGATGCTCTGCGACACCGAGCTGAGCCCGCTGTTGAGGCTCGCCGTCGACGCGTTGAACGCGCTGCCGGCGTTCTGCTGCGCGAACGGCGACCCCGTCGGGTTGTAGTTGGCCACCGGGCCGCTCACGTCCGCGTACGACACGTTCAGGCACGTGCCGCTCTGCGGGTCGTCCACCACCTTCGCCAGGATCATCAGGCACGCTCGCTTGTTCGCCTCCTTCTCGCCTGCGATGCGCACCCAGGTTAGCCTCTCGCCGCCGCGTCCCCCCACCACCACCACTCACCTATCACAGTTATACAGCGCTCCTGCAGGCTGACGTCTTTGGCCTTCTGCGAGATCTGCACGTACGAGCCGCTCGCCTCCTTGATCTGCTTGATGTAGCTGCCGGCCTTGCCGATGATCATGCCGGCCGTCGAGTTCGGCACGAGGATCTTCACCTGCTTGTCGCGGTCCTGCGGCAGCTTGCCGTCGCCCTCGGCCAGCGGCGGCTTGCTCAGGTCGGGCTTCTCGCGGATCTTGTCCATGATGAAGTCCATCACGGCCATGATCGCCTCCACGCTGCCCGTGATCAGGCAGACGCGCTCCGTGGTGCCTGCGAACGCCCACCCCAGCGTGCCCGCTCTAGCTGTACTCTGCGTGCCTCTCTCGCTCGCGCGCCCCGCTCGCGCGCTCCACTCACCCGGATAGAAGTCGTGCGACTTGGACATCTTGACGCGCGCGCCCGTGTCCTTCTGCAGCTGGGCGATCGTCTCGCCGCCCTTGCCGATGATGGCGCCGGCCGCCACGCTCGGCACCAGCACCTTGAAGTGGTACGTTCCATCGCCACCTGCAAGCAGAGCAAGCAGAGCGCAATCACTGCCGAGCCGGCTCATGACGAGCTGAGCGAACGCTGCGCAATGCCGACCTACATTGCTCCGTCCCATGCGACGACGCCAAAGAGTGTCACCTTGGCACAAATGCCTCTGCTCGCATGACTATGGCGCAATTGCCAGATGCGCTTCGAAAGAAGACGCTAAATCACGACGGCGGCTATTACCCAGCGGCCATTAACCAGCCATTTGCGGTTTCCCCTCGAGAGGGTCGCCCCTCGACGACAGGCCACTTAGCAGCGACCTTATCGCTCGAGTGCCGCACGCCGGGCGCGCAGGGTCGTAAATTATGCTGTCAGCGCGTCGTAAACCGGCCGAGCGACGAGGGGGTTCGCCGGCACGTGCCGGCGTGCCGCACACCTGCCACGCGCACCGCGTGCAGCCAACGTGGACCCCAATGCCAAGGTCGCTCGCGCCAGCAGATGGCAAGTATCGATCGCGCTCGCACATTCGCTGCACCTCAGTGCAATCGTGGAAATTTCCAGCAGCAGCAGCGATAGATAACCCGAAGTGAAATCTGCCAACGTGCAATTAGCGCTAATCGCTAAGCGATTTGCGACCAAATGACCTCCGCTTCGGCGATTTGTTCGCCATGCGTCAACATCGACTAATCCGCGACGCACCTTATCACGCCTTATCACGCGGCAACGGCGCATTCGCGACCATGCTTGCCTTAGGCCAGCCTAAGGCCCTGGCTTGCAGCACATGTGATGATGCGCTGTTGTCCTCGTCGCCATCGCCATCGTCATCGTCGGCGTGGCATTCGAATGCCAGGCATTTCCAATTGCCTGCGTGAGTGTGTGTTGGTGTGTGCTTGCGCCAATCGAGTCCGCACACGCAACCTTGTGCAATCGCCGCAAAAGCGCAGCGAGTCGGGCGGCAGGCCGACGTCAATGTGACGAGCGCTGTGACCTACACCTTCCGTTCGCGCGCTCGCCGCTGACCCACTTCGCCGCAGCCACCACAGCTGGTCGCAGTGGCGCCTCGACGCCCGCTCTGCCGCCGTTATCGACGTGCAATATGGCGCAGCGGAGCGCAGCGCACCGCAGCCATCCGGCCATCGATCGGCTGCGCTGGCAGGCGAGCAGCATGATGTGGCACACTCGCGTTTAAGGTTACGTGTGCGTGTGGGTGGGTGGATGCGAATGCGAGCTTTGGCGAGTGATATGATCGCAACTCACCGATTGGCAACGAGTACAACAGCGTGTCAAAGAGGAACGTTTCGGACGAATTGTTTATCATTTAGCTAGTCGTCGTCGTCGTCGGCGTCGGCGGCGGCGGCGGCGGTGGCAGTGACTCCTCGGCGTCGTCGTCGTGTTGGCGTCGTCTGCTTCTGCTGCTGCCGCTCATTGTCCGCTGCGGCTGCTTGGCGGCGGCCTTGCCACCACCTACACACACACACACACGCTCGCACACCGTGCGTGTGCGTGCGCGCGCCCCACTCACACTCGCGCGGCCCAGCTGATCACGCCGCCGACGACGGAGGCGGCGAGGACATGTGTGGAGGAGGGACGGCTCTGCGCGGATGTGCGCGCTCGCTATCTACGTGTGCTCGGTTATCGCTAGCCCCCCACTGTCCCCCGCCCCGCGTGAGCGTGTGCGCCTGCGCGTCGCTCCGACTGGGCGCGATAAGAGCGAGTGCTTGCTTGCGTTACCTGTGCTGAAATGCGATCGCTTCGTGTCGCCGTTTTCCGTGTCACCATCCAGCGGCCGCTTGCGGGAGTCCGCGATTTCAGGCGATGGGCACGTATCCATTCCCGAGTCGGCGGCCATCTTGAAAAACAACACACTAGTTCATGCGCTAGCTGCGGCTGCTTCCGCCGCCATTCGCATTGCTGCGCACGCGCTCGCCTCGCGACTGAACCCGGGCGCGCTAACAGAGGTCAAACCAGCGCACTGTCGCTGCTGCCGCTGCTGCTGCTGCTGCTGCTGAAGATGTCTTTCGCTTCGCGCGCCAAGCTCGCCGCGACGGATGCCAATGGGGGCCAGCGGTGGGCGGCAATGGGGGGCAGAGGCGCCACACACGACGCAGACACAGCGGACGCTCTCGACGTACTGAATGTTGCTAACTCGCAGGGTCGGCGGAAAGCCACCGTCCTGCTGTCAGCTGTACGCGTGTGGAAGCGCGTTGCGCGCGCACCGCTCCTGCCGACGCTGGCGGCGAAAGCGAAGGACAACGCGGCAGGCAGCAGCAGGGACGAGCGCCGGCGCCTGCACTACTGACCCAGTACGGCGCACAGCAGCAGCAGACGCTCGCAGCGTACTCCGGATGATACCAAACGAGCAGCACCATTCGCCGGGATGCGTGTCGCCCTCGTCCGCGTCGGATCACTGCTGGTGCCGCTGCGGCAGCCGCAGGATGTTCGCATGAAGGCGGCGGCGATGCGCGCACGGTCGAGCCGCAATCAAGACGCCTGCGACGGGAATTTCGGTGAAGCCGGACGAAAGAGTAATCGGAGAATTTTGTGGACAAAATGACACATGACTAATTTGAAACGCGACAACTCGCAAACAGGCACAACAAGCAAATGCGAATCGCCGCCGCCGGCGGCGTCACGCGTCACGTGGCGAAAACAAATGCCACCGCGTTGGCAACCGCGTACCTGATGTGGGCGACCCACTTGCGGCGCGTGCCGAAGGGCCCCGCAGCATCCGGTTGCGCGACCACCCTCGGCAGGCATTCCAGTCGCCGGCTTCCGTTTGCGTTCACCTTGAACAAATATATGCGCAGTTCCATCAGGTTGCATCATCTCGCATGATGATGATGACATCGGCAACGAGCGCATCGATGAATTGCAATCGACGCCCCGAGCGGTCGCGATTTGACAACATCGCTATAAATAAATGCGATTTTGGCGCAGCTGACAAATACGTAAAAATACCTCGGCATACGTATCGATTGCCGTCCACCTGCGAGAAGTCGCAAGCACCTGCTAGATCCGCATTCGCTCGCTCTCTCGTCCGCAGATTGAGATGCCGGGCAGCTGACGTCCGCTCGTGCCGGCTGGCTATATTTAGCGCAGCTGAATGATGCGATGCGATACATTGCGTCATAGCAGCAAGCAAACAAACAAGCAGTGCGCTGATTGCAATCGCTAATTCGCTCATTCGCAGCATCAGAACGGAAGCGTTGCAGCAGTTTGCGCGCTCGCTGCACGCGGCTGAGGCCATCGCCAGCAGATGTCGGCAGTCGACGACGTGGGAGTCGGAACGAATTCAATTGCGATGCGATGCGCAAGTAAATTTGCTCTAGTCTGGCCACAACATAAGGAAGTCCTCAGTAGTCCACAAACAGCGTTTGCACTGCGTGCACTGTCAAGGAAGCAATGGCGCTGCCGATCGCGACAGCGGCATCGGCGTCCCTGCTGCTGCTGCTGCTGCTCGGCGGCTCATTGGTGACCTCTTCGCCTTTGTCCAGCGAGCCGCCAGCGATTCACCTGCCTGTGGACGCCAGCGAGACCTACCAGGCGCACATTTGGACTCTGCTGGACGCGCTCAACAGCAATCCCGACCGCCAGTACAATTACAATTTCGGCCAGCTTCTGGAGGCCCAACGAAAGGTGAGCTATTTGCAGCTCCTCATCGTCGCGCCTTATTTATACATGGCGTGCTATAAATAGCCGGCAGCGATTCGCATTCGCAATGTCCTGCTCGTGGCCCCATCGCGATAACATTTGCACTCTCTTATCTTGCAGAGCGACGAGGTGACGGCGCTGACGTTCGAGGTGGACGCCGAGTGCTTCGCCTACGCCAGCTGCCCGAGCGCCGTCCTCGTCTGCTCCGGCCACGTGGAGCACGTCCCGTCCAGCAGCCGCTTCGACGCGCTGCCCGGCGTCGAGTGCAAGCGCAAGACCGACGAGGGCATCGCGCCGTCCAAGGCGGCGTCCTGTCCCGGCTGCAGCGTCGATCTCAACGTCGACGTGCCCGGCGTGGAGACGCTCGTCGACACCGCGCTTCAGCACCTGGAGTCGGAGCGTAGCAGTAAGCATCTGCTCGTGCGCGTGCTGCGGCTGCAGCGCGAGATCGTCGCCGGCGTCAAGTTCGTGCTGCTGCTGGAGGTGCGGCGCGCGGACGCCCCGGATGGCATCCAGGTGTGTCGCATCGAGTACATGCAGAAGCCGTGGGTGAGCAGCGACAAGCACATCATCGCCAACAACTGCACCGCGTCGCAGGCCTTCCCGGCCGTGGGCGCCAAGAAAGCGCGCGCCGAGGTGGACAACGAGATCGACGTCCACAACGAGTACAAGATGGCGGCCGACATGCAGGACGGCATGCCGGACGGGCCCAACTACGACAAGATGGCCGAGACGGGCAACCTGGAGGAGATGGGCGAGGCGAAGGCGCTCGCCGACATCGAGGCGCAGGTGATTCAGACGCGTGCGCTGCAGCCCCAGCCGCAGCCGCAGCTGGCGGCGGTGGCGGCCACCCAGGTCGACGTTGATAGCGCCCAGATGGTCGTCGAGGACGTGCCCGCACTGCACTCGACGGCGAGCAGCTATGCGGCGGGCGAGTCGAAGGAAGACGAATCGCTCGGAAGCAGCGAGGAGCGGCCGAAGCGCGACGTGGAGGACGACAGCAGCCACTCGAGTGCCAGCAAGGACAGCCAAGAAGTGGGCGTGCGAAGGAAGCGCTCACCGACAGACGACGACGACGACAAGGAGAAGCACACGAAGCGCAAGAAAGTAAAGAGCTGCGGCGGCAGCAGCGGGGACGACGACGATGACGATGGCGATTACGAGTGCCCGAAGAAGAAGAAGAAACCATTCAATTGCAACAACAGCGACGACGTGGTGCCGAACGACGACGACGACGACGACGAGAATGCCAAGGGCAAATGTTCGAAGAGCAAGTCGAAGAAACTGAAGAAGCCGCGAAGAGGCTCGTCCAGCTCGGGCTCGTCGAGTTCGTCCTCAGACGAAGACGGCGCGCGAAGGCGCAGGCGAGACGTGCAGCTGGACGCACTCGCTGAGAGGGTGTTCGTCGACCGGCTGGCCGCGTTCGCCGCCGAGCGCATGGGCGACGCGCGCACCAGGTACGAGCCGCTGGAGGTGCTGCGCGTGAAGAAGATGGAGCTGGAGGGCGCCGTCTACCACATGGTCGTCCGGCTGGCGACGCGCGCGTGCAGCGAAGCCGGCGAGTGCCATCCCGGCGGCGACGATCAGCTCTGCAAGGTGCAGGTGCACGCGTCCAAGGACCGGCGCGCGCTCAAGCTGCTGAAGACGCGCTGCCACGCCGTCGAACACGGCGCCGACAAGCAGCGGCGACGGCGGCGCGAAGCGGTCGGCGCTCCAGCCGCCGTCAGCAAGGACGATGCCACCATCAAGGCGCTCGCGAAGCAGGCGCTCGTCCAGCTGGACGCCGAGTCGCCGCACGCCAACAAGCTGAAGGTCGTCGAGGTCATCGAGGCAAAGAAGCAGGTGGTCGCCGGTATCCTGTACGTCATCAACGTGGAGATCGCCGAGACGGACTGCGACAAGACCAGCGACAAGGACGCAGAGCTGTGCGGTGAGAAGGAGCACGGCGTTAGGCAGATATGCCACATCCGCATCTGGGACCGGCCGTGGCTGGCCAACGGGCGCGAGACCAACACCACCTGCGAGGACGCCAAGTCCAAGCCGGTGAAGCGCTCCCTGGACGCCCCTCGCGACGCGGACCTGCTGCGATTCTGGGCGTTCGCGGACAAGTACGGCAAGGCGTACAGCGAGCGCGAGGCCGCCTACCGCTTCCGCGTCTTCACGGAGAACATGCGGAAGGCGGCCGAGCTGCAGAAGTACGAGCAGGGCACGGCCACCTACGGCGCGTCCCGCTTCGCCGACCTGAACGCGGCCGAGTTCCGGCAGTACCTGGGCTACCGACCCGAGCTGCGCGACGAAGACGCGCCGCCGTTCGCCTCCGCGCGAATCCCGGACCTGCAGCCGCCGACCGAGTTCGACTGGCGGACGAAGAACGCCGTCGCGGAGGTCAAGGACCAGGGCCAGTGCGGCAGCTGCTGGGCGTTCAGCGTGACGGGCAACGTGGAGGGCCAGTACGCCATCAAGCACGGCGAGCTGCGCGAGTTCTCCGAGCAGGAGCTCGTTGACTGCGACCGCAGCGACGACGGTTGCAACGGCGGCCTCATGGACACTGCCTACCGCGCCATCGAGCAGCTCGGCGGGCTGGAGCAGGAGAAGGACTACCCGTACGACGCCGAGGACGAGACTTGCAAGTTCAAGAAGAGCAAGGTCGCCGTGCAGCTGACGGGCGCGCTCAACATCAGCCAGGACGAGGGGGATATGGCCAAATGGCTGGTCCAGAATGGACCCATTGCGATCGCCATCAATGCCAATGCGATGCAGTTCTACATGGGCGGCGTGTCGCATCCTCCCAAGTTTTTGTGCCACCCCGAAGACTTGGACCACGGTGTCCTCATTGTAGGCTATGGTGTGCATCGTAAGTACTCCTACGCCATCGCGCAGCAAGTCTCATTCTAACACTTTCTTATTCTTATTCACTGCGAAGAGTACAAACTCTTCAACAAGTCGCTGCCCTTCTGGATCGTGAAGAATTCATGGGGACGCCAGTGGGGCGAGCAAGGCTACTACCGGGTGTACCGCGGAGATGGCACCTGCGGCCTTAACCAGACGCCTTCCAGCGCGATCGTCGCCTAAGAGGCGCGCGAGTGACTCTAGTAGTTCTAATCAATTTCGCTGCTAACCCTCAATACTTGAGCAAATAACTAAACTTACGACTAGTGTAATTAGCGGTAATGCTGCGTGATATTGTACCCTTTAACATTTTAACACGTTCGAGAGAGAGCACTAAAAGTGGTTACTAGGCTTGCAACTTGAGCAGCACGGCCTTGAGCGCTCGCGCTTCGTAGCTGACCGTCTGCTGGCCATTGGGCGTCTCCTCCTCTTCGACGAACGGCGAAACGGCAATCGTCTTCACGCTCTTGCCGAATGCTGGTGAGAATTGAGTGAAATTGCGCGCGGCCGAAGCGCAAGCTGACTACTCACTCTCGCAACTCTCGAGGAATGTGACGCACTCCTGGATGACGTCATCGCGGAGGACAATCATGTGCTTCGACAGATTCTCAATGAGACTGAGGAAGCAGCGCTTCGTGTAGAACCACGTGTCGGTGCCGAGCTTCTTGTTGAAGGGCTCCAGCGACTTCATGATGCGGCTGATGCCAAACTCGAAGTTGCCCTTTGAACAGTACAACGTCCTGAAATTGCAAATGTCTTTCGGAACCGTCGCGGACATGCTGTTGACGTTGGTCTACCCGATGACGAGGTTGACGATGCAGAGATGAAAGTACTTCTTCTCGGGCTCCTCGTAGGCCAACTGATCCTCCTCCTTCTCGATCTTCCGCATGAGCTCCTCGGCCTCTTCGTTCTGTGACGTCATTATGTACGCGACGCAGACGTTCGCGAGCACAATCGCACTCACGGCTAAAATCTGCATGATGGCAAGAGGCATTCATTTAAACGAGTTTTGTAAAAAAAAGTTGCGTCGGCCGGGAATCGAACCCGGGTCACTCGCTTGGGAAGCGAACATTCTGCCATTGAACCACCGATGCTTCACCTAACTACCGGCTGAAAGAAACATCATACCGCGCGTATTTGCGCAACTTACATCATTCGAATTCTTCTTGACGATTGGCTCGTAGAAGCCGATGGCTTCTTTGAACTTGTTCTCTTGCATAAAGAGAACGTGCGCCACATTGAGGCGCCACGTGTCATTGTCGTTGCAGAACTCGACACTCTTGCGGAAGATTTTCTCCACCTGCGGATAGTTCTCGATCTCCCAGTAGATCTTCGCCTGCGCCATAAGCACCGGAATGTAGCGATCCAGGCATTCCTCGTAGTCCATCACCGCCTTCTTCACCATGTCCGTGTCCTTGTTGCTGCGATGCTCTTGCACCTGCTTCGTCAGTTTGCGCAGTACCTCCGTGTGGCGATTCGCCAGCTCGTCCAGCTTCTGGTACGCCTCCGATGGCGACGTCTGTTGCGTGATGATGGCATCGAGGAAATCGTACAAGTACTGCAACATGGGCCGCGATTGGGTCGCCAATGTGGACGCAGCGGCTACGACTTACTGGCGTCAGGTACTTGTAGGTCAAGTGCGCATTTTCAGCGAGAATATCGGCGGCCAGGTCGTAGCACTCGTGTTGGCAGTAGAGGAGCAGCAGGTTGGCGAACGTCTCGGGCGGGAATGGGTTCTGCTGCAAGAGAAACTGCAGCTTCTCGAATCCCTCGGCGGGGTTCTGCTCGATGTTCATCAGCGCTTGGTTGTGCAGCGTCACCGCGTCCAACTCGTACTCGGCACGCGGCGGCATGTCCGTGAGCGCCTCCCTGGCCGCATCCATGTCCTTCAGCTGGTACTCGATGGCCGCCTTCAGGTTGAACGCTTCGGTGAGCGCGGTTTCGTGCAGAGTCAGCGTGTTGCCCACGGAGCGCACCTCGATGCCCTCCGTCTGCATGCCCACGCTGAGCTCGGGATGATCGCGAATGCCGCGCTCGATGATATCGGCTGCAAATTGAGTTTCACTCGTGGTCATGCGGACCCCAGCATCGTTCGTGGGATTACCGCAATACTTCAGCGCCGAGCCGTACTCCTTCAGGCGGTAGTGGCACAACGCGACATTGTAGCAGAGGAATGGCTTGAAGCCAGTGTTCTGCAATGAGGTCGCGAATTTGGTGAGCGCCTCCTCAAAGCGCTCGTCCTTGAACAGCAGGCATCCCAGGTTCACTTCGGTGTCGGGGTCGTCAGCGCTGCACGCGTCCACCAAGTTCTTCGCCGCGATCAAGTCCTCTTGCCCGTACTTGATTGCAGCCTGCAGCTTTGTTACTTGTGCCGCGTACTCCTCATTGCGAATGCTCTCCGAGACTTTGAAGGCCTCCTCGTACAGACATGCTTGGTACAGCGCTTGAGCGTAGCTTAACTTGTAGTCATCGTTATCAGGGAGCAATTGCGTCAATTGCTCGTAGTAGGTTGCAGCATTGCCAAAGTCCTGAATGTGGAAGTAGCAGTAGGCTAACAGGGATAGCCCAGCCCGGCACGTGTTGGACTCTGGGATTCCATGTAGTACCTTTATTGCTTCCGCATGTTGGCCCTCTTTTATCTACATCATTTTATTGCAAAGAAAACACATAGGTATCAACAGAAGTAATATTACCATTGTGTAAATCGTTTTAGTAAAGTCTCCATCATTAATCGCAACATTTGCGGAAAACATTTCATTCGAATTTGAAACTTTTGTAAGAGTTCCAAAAGTAGGGAATTAATTGTCAAAAAGTTTTGTTGGTATTGCAGATCTAGTTACTGTGGCAACCAAGTGTGCAAATAGCGAAAAGAAATTACCACTTGTGCGCTATACTAATTGTTAGCAATTTTTACATATTCTAGTGAGTGCAAAAGTTATTCTCTTATTCTGTGTTAGAAAATTTAAAAGTTTTGCCACATAACCTCAATTAGTCCCAACAATTGTCAAAGACGAGTTTATTGCTTGTGAAGTCAACAAACAAAAGAAGACTTTGGAAGCAGCAATTATTTGGCAATAAATGTTCATTGCTAAGCAACTCTTCAGTGCCCACGCTAATGGCTTTTCAAGCGGTCGCCGTACGCAGAAGGATGTAAGAGATACGTGAAGGTAAAGATTCCACACGAGGTCTATCAATTCTATTCGATTAATTCTGTTCTTTTCTTATCTGTTTTTCGTATTTCGTATCAACGCGAACAAAGCGAGTGAACTAATTTAAGCTATGCGCGTTCGCTGCATTCACATTGTCCAGCTGCACACTTTCAACACATTAAACGCCTCCGAAGCATAGAATAATGAGTGAGCAGGTGATTCGCAATGCAGCCGATGTGCTGCTGCAGTCAAATTCGCACGAGGCGCCTTGCGAGATCTGTGAGTAAAGGGACTGCGTCCACATGCATCTTGGTGACCGTCATCGTTCTTATACCTTCAGCGCATTCCCATAGTATTAACACGCTGGCATCGATTCGCCCCGAGCTGTACGTCTCCACGGGCGACTATTTCGCCGGCCTGCGCCACAACGGCCGCATGTCAAACATTCGCAGATTCTTTTGCCTTTTCGTCACGTTCGACCTCACGTTCATTAGTCTCATGTGGCTCATTATCACGATGGTAACAATCGGCTGCCAGCCGGAGGCACGACTGCCAAATGCTTGATACCTTTTCCAGATCGATGGCCAGAACATTATCGATGCTTTGCGGGAGCAAGTCGTTCATTACGACATGCACAAATCGCTCTTCGATATTGTGCTCTTGGCCGGCTCCCGGTTTCTTGTCCTCATCCTGTTCTACGCGATAGTTTACATCCACCACTGGATCGTGATCGCGGTAACTATTCCGGCAGTTCTTGAACCATTCCCAGGCGCATTCATCTCTTGTGTTCTTTTAGTTGTCCACGACATGCACGTGCGCCTTTCTCATTTCTAAGGTTTTCCTCTACGATGTAAGTAATCAGTCAAGTCGCTTGACTCTTTGCTCTGTCACTTCTGACACCGGCACGTTGCTCACCCGGCATGCTCACGTTGAGTCGCTTGGAACACACGCCGACACCGAGCAATTTTACACAAACACGCGCTCGCATGGCTTCAATTGTTCGCAGCTTTGCAATCGCCAAGCTTGTGAGCCCGCTTTGCCTCGCTAAGGCCATTCGATGTGTTGTAGTGGCAGAGCAGCAAGCAGCAGGACTTCCCCGTGTTTCTGGTGCTCATCTCGTTTGCGCTGGCATGGGGCGAAACGTGGTTCCTGGACTATAAGGTGCTTCCGCAGGAATTGGCCGCGGATCGCATTGTGATCTGTAAGCTGCCGTGCTCGCTCACTGGCCGGAAGGCTGAGTTTGTCGACTGTTGCAGCAACACCAGAGTCCGAACGTACGCCTCTGTTGCGGCGCTACCTGCAGGGCTTGCCGTCCGCGTACACCGAGAGCGTGGGCAACTATTACTCGCTGCCGCAGTCTCCAGAGGGATCGATGCATCACGTTGACGTTCACGATACGCGTCGACGCAAATATGAATCTGTGCGTTTCAGTGCAGACGAGGTACGTACGAGGTGAGGGCGTTAGATTTGCCACTCTGAACTCACGCTTATCCAGACAGCGGCGTACATCAACCAAGGCAAGAAAGCACTGAGCGAGTCGTGGCGTCTGCTCAATCGTAATGACTGGAAGAAGGCGAAGGAGACGAACGGGGACCTGGTGCAATCGATGGTGCCGACTGCCAAGGCGAAGAAGATCTTCAAACTCACGGTGACTCCGCTCGTATCTCATTCGTGCTCGTTACCAACTCAAGCATGCGTCATTTGCAGTGCAAAATCAACTTGCCGCCGAAGTACCTGTTCGAAGAGTTGTTCTATCGCGTCGAAACGATTCCCGACTGGAATCCGGCGCTGATTGAGTCGCATCGGGTGCAGGTGCTCAATGAGCACACCGATATCAGCTATCAGATATCGGCGCATGGCGCGCGAGGCGCCGTCTCCAGTCGCGACTTTATCAACATTCGGCATTGGGCGCGCGTCGACAATTGCTATGTGATAGCCAGCACTGCAACCACGCATCCTTCGCTTCCCAAGACTGATAAATACATTCGGTATGCAATGTCCTCGCATTTTTCGCACCATCTGCTCACCGACGCAATTTCTGACCAGAGGTGAAAACGGCTACGGTTGCTGGGTGATGCGGTCGCTGCAAGACGACTCGAATTGCTGCCAATTCGAGTGGCTGCTCAACACGGATCTCAAGGGTTGGATTAGTGCGACGATCCTTGACATTGCACTGGTCAACATGATGCTGGAGTACGTGGCCAGCCTTCGAAAGCACATCGCGCATCTCAGGCAAGCTGGTCGAATTCACTGACTCATTCATTTCTAGTTTGCCACGTAGATTATGAGAGTTTTACAGAAAATGCCTAACCATACGATCTGACCGTCTTCGTGCAATTCGCGTGGATGTATTAACGAACATTCGAATCGTTTTTTATGCGTTTCAAGTTCATGCGTGATAATTACACATTTTCGTAATGACTTTAGGACTTGAACGCTATTTTACTCCATCGTGTGCATTTATTTGTATTTATAATGACTTTTATTCATGCGTTTCTATATTTTCTTCTTACTATGTAGATTCTACAAGAAAGATTCATTTCCAACAAATATATCTCTATATTTCGTATTTGGTTGTTGAACGCTGGGCGGCAATAAAATCATACATCTCAATCGACAAGCGCCGCCCTGCGGCAAGCAATGCGAACTTTTGCCGTTTATACTCACTCTAGCAGCACGAACCACCCTTCTCCGATTATTCTTCCAATGGGCCAGCTCTCGTCATCGACGATCGCAGTTAACATGAGGCGGATGTTTCCGATTCTATTCGTCGCAATTCGGAGCATTTTGAAAGGATGCTAACTAATTACAATTAGAATGAAATGATTTGCCTCTTAGTTTATTCGGATCAATTTGCTACATTATGTCGAAGAGTTCGTGGATTAGGATAAGAGGGCGGTGTAAACTTCTCATTTCTCCTGTTGTAGGGGAAACCATGCCTGACAGGCCTCGTTAGCTATTTCGCACATTGCCGATAGCGCTTTGCCAGCCGTGTCGTAGTCTGCAGGCAGGACATCTCATGAAAGGCGCGCAGCAGCGAAGATATACAACTTACCCTGGGAGAGACCACGTTTGCCGAAGATGGAACCATTGAAAGGAGGCTTGCGGTAAGTTGCTTCGACCTGCGATGCGCTCAGCAGCATAACTGCCAAGCTCACCAAAACGATCAGTTTGGTCGCGTTCGAATGCAATGCCATTGTCGATTGCTCTCGTGATCGTTGATGCTGAATCTGGGAATCGAGCTACGCTTCAACTGATGCTGGATGCCGACCAGAACCTCTTTTATTCGCCCGGAAAAGGAGCGCGCGCGCATGAAGTAACTTGGGAAAAACCGTCGCAAAATTGGATTACAAAGTCCATTTACGGACTCTATTAAGCATCATGATTGCATTATCAGGGGTTGACCACGGACGCAAATTGATTGCGACGTCCAACAGAATTCAATTTCATCTCGCAATAGCGCAATAGCCTTTCCTTCTTTGCGAAAACCTATAGATATATTCATTACTTACACTCCAAAAGAAAGGCTTATCACTACATAATTATGTAAGATAATTAAGTCTGATTGAGGATGTGTATAAATTGAATTTGATTTGCTATCATCAAGTAGCGCCCTCAGGTGAGGGTTGCAGCACACTTTAAGATATGGCGTCTTGGTAGAAGTGTATGTAGTGCTTCGTTTTTGCTCAAAAATGTGTCAAAACTGTGTTCTGCCCTGAAAGACATTGCAATTCGTTACTGGATAAACCATAGAATATGCAGGTATGCATTTTACTTGGCACGGCTTCTTTAATTTGATGCAATTGCATTGTAAATTTTGCCGTTTTCGACCGTTCATAACATAACCTATTATGTTTGCGTTTAAACTTCTGACTTGAAGTTAATCAGCGATGTTCGTATTTCTATCACCAACATAAACATCTCCAAGTCTATCTTCCATTCATCAAAGAGTTCTCCTTGATTCAGGGCTTTTGCTTACTATATAACCACATGATTACAGTCTTTCAGGCTTTATTGGTTCAATCTCTTTATATACACTCCTAGGGTGATACTTAATCGCAGTAACATACTACAGGTATTTGAGTGTTCTACCATGTGAACATATAACGAGCGCCGTACTTTGCTCTTGGTTTCTCCGCGTCCTCTGGAAGAGCGGGAGTTGTGTCCTTCGGGTACACAATTCTACGCTCTGGTTCCGGTCGGGGTCGTAGGGCCTTGTGCACTTGCACGCGAGCAAACTGGTCGTACCTGGGTCGCTCCATGTCCAGGTTGTCTTTCATGCATTTGTCGAACACAGCTTGCGTCTTGCGGCACCTGAAAGCCCACTTGTGCAGTCTCTGCAAATCGCAATTGATTCGGCAATAGACCTACGGTGTAAAATCACAATTCGGGCTAGACTTGTCCAGGCAGTTGACGTATTGCATGAACTCGCCGTGGCAATTGTCCTTCACGAGGTTGAAGAACCGAATTGCGCAGTTTGTGACTGCCTTGCCTTCCTTAATGCAATCTCTTGGATCGCGGCCCTCCTTCTGGCATAGCATGAACTCCTAGAGGCAGTCGAGAGTTGTTCGCTGGTGCGAAGTGTTAGATAATTAACCTTACATTGTTCTCAAACAGACACGTCTTGCCCAGGTGCATCGCACCAGCTTTCAGGATCGGCGTAGACACATTCAGTTCAGGTGTGGTGAGGTCTTCGAACGTAGGCAAATACTCTTCCTCTGTGATACTCATTTTGCTAGACGAATCTAGGAGAATTACGAAATGTTTTGGTTGCTTGCAGACATAACCTTACCGCTGACAGAAATCTGTTTATCAGGAAAATTAATGAGAAATTTTGTTGCTATGTCTAGAAATAACAGGTGTCAGTCTTCATTCATCATTTGCCATCGTTTGTAATGATTTATTGATAGTAAAAACTATTTAATCAGTATTACAAGTCAACGAGGTAGAAATCTGTAATTAGACTAGTTACTGAGCAAAAATGTGCGCAGAATATCTCTAATTTATGATTATTTAGTGTGAATATGCCTTATTTGGTAAATCCCCAGTGAACTCTTAGATTAGCAACAATTCTTAGCAATTATCCATTGACAGGTGCTGCCCTCTGTTGGCGCTTGTTGTGAAAAGCACCTGTTGCGTTAATTTGAAACTGGATATCAAAGGACAACGCAGAAATCTCGTGGCGATGTAATGAAAACACATTGTATTACTGTTATTACACACACGGTAGTAATTCACAATAATGAAATAATAACAGCGTCATAACAGTACAGTTTGATAGTGGTTGCGGCGTAGAGGGCACTCGCGTGGGCGCGCGCTTTAGTTCGTCCTGGCGGGCGCATTATCAGAGAGAGAAAGAGAGTGAGTATTCACAGTTATCACAGGTGGAATTGGTCCCGGAGCCGCTGGCTGATTAGACGGAGCTCTCCTTGTGCGGTGACGGGGTTTGCGTGGCGCAGTTCCGCGACTGCAGGATGGGCGCCCAGGTCACGTGGTACGGCTTGACGGGCATCTGCGTGGCGCTGTTGCGCTTGCTGCTGGGCCGCGCCGAGATCGTGTACGGCGCGCTGCAGTCCAGAAGACTTTCTGCGGGTCAGACGCGAATGAGTGGCATACAGGCGGGGAAGCAGAAGCCTGCAGCCGTACCGTTGGTCGGCGGTATCAGGTCCGGATTGTTGTCGTCGGCGAGCGGCAGCAGCAGCGGCGGCGGCGGCGTGCAGTCGGCGCCTCCTGGGGGCAGCACGTCGCGCTTGGGGCTGCGCGGCGCGCCGTCGTCGCGCAGGCGGCGCACGGCGACGACGACGGCGGCCAGCGCGCCGGCGACGAGCAGCGTGGCGCCGGCTGCCAGCAGGATGTAGAGCCACGGGCCGCCGACGCTGCCGCTGCCGCCGCCGGGGAGGTGGAGGCGCTCGTCGCCTCCGAGGCCGGCGGGCCCCGTCGAGCGGCGCTGCTCCTTGAGGCCGGGGGCCGGCAGCGTGCGCACTGCTAGCGGTGGCGCGCTCTTCGACCAGCCCTTCGGGTTGATCGAGTACGCCATCGCCGTGTAGTCCTGCGCCGGCTCCAGGTTGGCGACGAGGAAGTCGGGCGTGCTGGCCGTCAGATTGGCGACGAGCACGGCGTCGCCGGCGGCAGCAGCGACGAGCAGCGCGAACCTCTGCCGCATGCCGCCGTCGAAGCCGCGTCGGCAGCTCACCAACGCCGAGTGGTGGGTCACGTTGGCGGAGGCGCACGCGTTCGGCGGGTCGGGCCTGCCAGCCGGCACCAGGTGGAACGTGCACGGGGTGCGCTGCGCGCCCAGCGCGTTGCGCCCCCAGCACTGCAGCGTGCCGTAGTCGGCCGCCGTGCGCGGCGTGTACGTCAGCGTGCTGCCCCCGGCCGCCCCCGCAGGCCCGCCCGCCGCCTGCTCCGTCAGCTCTCTGGCGATGCCCGGCGTGCTGTTGAAGCTCCAGCGGAACAGCTGCGCCGGCGGCTCGGCCTCCACCTGCGGACAGTCGGCTCGATAAGGCGCCTGGAAATTCGATTTCCGCAATATAGATTCAAATGATTAATTCGATCGGTAATTCGCGAAAACATCCAGGCAAAAGCCCAATACAGAGATCGGCACGCAGTGCGTTCCAGCCGTTCCCAAATCGAATTTGGAGCGGCGCGCCGGGCCTGTAATTGCAGCTTCCAGTTGGGGACGCGCGACATGAGAGAGTTGTTGATTAAACGCATAAATCAGACGCCCGCTCGGAGTTGATTGATTGCGCCTACCCACCTTGCACTCGATCGTCAGCGGCTCATCCTTGGCGGCGCCGAGCACCTTGCGCCCGCTCATGTCGCCGCACACCGGCTCGAACTTGACCTTCAGGTGGAACGCGTTGCTCTTGGACGAGCCCTCCGTGTTGCTGGCCTCGCAGCAGTAGCGGCCCGAGCTGGCGCGACTCACGCCCTGCAAGCAAAGCGAAGCGTCGCTCTTTGCCCTTCTGCTCGTCGCCGCGGCGCCCACCTGCAGGACGAGCGTCTGATTGCTGACGATGACGCCCGCGGTCGCGTTGCTCAGCAGTCGCTGCCCGTCTCGCAGCCACCACACTCGCAGCACCTGGAAGCCAGGCAGGCGCATCGAATATTGCTGCATCCGACCAATTATTGATTGCCCTCGCCAATAGGGCAGCGCGCTGCTGGCGGCGGCAGCAACTTGCTGAATTTTGCAAGATGACATTGTTTGTTGCTCCACCGCAACAGCGGCGCCCTGCTCTCTCTCTCTCTCGCAATTTGCAAGCTCAAGTCACGTGTCACGTGAACGTGCAATGGACCGGAATCGTTGCGGTATGTAAATCGCATCATGCTGATTCGATTGTGACTTGATCGTATTGCAATTTTAGGCGCGAAGCAGGACCCTGGACGTACTGACAGCGCATGGGATGGCAGATAGTAATATTGCAAATGAAACTCTCAAATAGGAGCGCAACTAGCACGCTACTAAGTTGCGAACAAGTCGTAATGCGGGAGAAATATGCGCACACCGCTTGCATGCTTAACGGCCACTGCTCGGAGGAGCAATTTGGCAAGAACGGCGCCGCATCAAGACATGCACCAAGTGCGCAGCCTCTGGAGGCTGCCTGCGAGCGCGCCAGATGAGCTGGAAGCGGCGGAGATGATGCGAGGCGTGCATGTTTATGCACAAATTGCGGAAACGTTAGCGATAGGCGGAGGGAAGACGATTTGGATTTGCGAGAGAATGTAAACAGGATAGCTGCGTAATCCTATCCTCCGCCACTCGGTCACGATAAATCTTGCGCTGAGATTCTGCAAAAATGTCACGTGTAAGCGCTCGCATTTGCGCCCCCACTCAGTTTCAATTAGCGCATGCCTGCGCTACGGCGTCCAAATACGAACCATCTCCTTACCCATGGGTTCGCCACGAGGTGGCATTCGAAGTAGACGTCGGCGCCCTCCCTGATGTCGCCAGCGTCGAGGCCGTGGCCCAGCGAGAGCGTGACCTTGGGCGGATAGAGGACGCGCAGCATCCACGCGTCCCGCAGCTCGCTCATGGGGATGCGCTGGTTGGACGCGCGGCACGTCAGCACCAGGCCGTGGTCGGCGGCGGTCGGGACAAACGAGAGCGTGCTGGCGGTGGTGTTGCCGTCCGCCGACACCTGCACGGCGCCGCCCTCCAGCGACACGCCGTCCTGCAAGCACACCCCAACACCCATCGCACGCGCGAACTTTGCCAAAGTCGAAAGGGCATTAACGGAAGAGCGGTCCGCTTCCGCCCTCGCAAATTTCGCATTTTGTCTTCGAAAGACATTGCAGACCAGTCGGTGCCATGTCGGAAATTAATTTTTCCCCTCAGCTGTCGCAAACGCGCACGATAGATAAATCATAGCCGTATTGGAGCAAGCGCCTCTTTGTCGCATCGACACGCGACGGAGTGTGGACGCCGTCATCGAGGCGAGCACTTGATTGATGCTCTCCGGCGTTGCCTTTGATTGCTCGCATTTTTAATTAATCAGTGGCGAGCGTCTTCATTCGCAGCGGCCGCCGCAGCCAGCGCTTTTTCATGCTCGCTTATGCACATCGAAGCTTCAATAATTAACCATCCTTGGATTAGCTTCCGAGTTGAATGCAGATATCATAATGCCTTTGAGGCGGCGGCGCGCCAGACAAAGGCGCGAAGGAAGGGTAGTTGTCTGGTGTTAATTACGCTAATGTAGCGCTCACTTATCCAAAGTCATCTTAAAGTTTGATGAATTCCTATTGCGGGCTGTTGCCATGCATTAAATATGTTTCGTTTCAATTTTCATTAGCACATGGCGGAAAATTGCATTCCCAGCCTGCACTGGCGGATGCTCGTAAATAAACAGCCGCAATAAACGCGCGCGTATTCTCATTAATCAAATTTCATCATCAAGAAGGTGGATGAAAGTTGCAACGCATTTCAAACAATATGCGATAAATCAGAACAATCAATTGGAGATCAATAATTTACGATAAACGCGCACACGGCGACGACGTTTGGGATGAAAAGCAACCGGATTTGCATTTCTGTAGCCGAATTTTAGGTGCGCGCGGAATCAATGCAATTGGCGAGTTGCGATGTCAATGGGGGCGGCATGCGAATGATAAGGAAAATCCATGTCGCGTGTGAGGGGAAACTGCAGCGAAATGCTGTCGTGCCTTTTATTTCTTATTGCGCTGCAAGACGGCTCTCCAGGAGACCATTTGCGGGAAAATACATTTTCATTCAGCACTTGTAGGCGCGCACCCAGTCAGCGGTTATTAAAAATGCTTGCGAAATTTATTCCACAGCTTGCCTCGGATGGCAGTAGGGCGCTTAGCGCTGCACAATGACCTGGGATATCAATTCTAGCTTAAAAGGCACCGCACTAACATTTCGACTACTTTTTCCACCCCGTAATGAGTGGAATTTTCAGCGCAGAGCGAGCCACCAAACTCGAAACAAGTTGGTAACGAAGTTCCTCTGGGGTGCGATGTGATAGGGCCGTGCGCTGCCGTTGTTAATTAAGTGAGAGATGCGTTTAGAAGCTGGCTGTGCAAAGATTGCAGGTTTTCGAGTGTTCCGCGATTCTGCAGCAAATTGTTTGCGAATTGTTTGCATTGAACAGCAGGATGAATAATTAGCTGAAAAAACGCGGATGGTGGCGAATGGATTTGCGCTCCACTAACTTGGCAAAATTTATAATTACAGGTATCGCAATCCGACGAGCAATTAATGTGAATTTGTTTCTGTTCGAATCCACCTTACTTTGTGGTCCCGAATTGACAACTGTGCCCATTGGCGAACGATCTCGGTGAGCTTAACATTATTGTGACAATGTTGCATTTCTAACGATTGCTATTCCTAGGTGGGCGACTGACTGGCCGTTGGCTACTGCTTTGGTCGATAACCGCCGCCTCCACGCGCTACCTCAATCCGAGATAAGGTCCCTTGGGGCGCAATTGAGTATGGTGCGTTTCACTTATTTGCCAGCGGCGACCACTCACTTACCTTCCACCATGTGATAACGGCCGGCGGACGAGATCCCTTACACTTGCACGTGATGTCCGCGCGGCGGCCAGCGCTGAGCGAGTTCTTGTCGCCTTGCAGGCGCGTCTCCAGCGGTCGCAGGTACATGTCGACGGCCACGCGAACCACCAGCGGCGGCTGCAGCCGGCTGTTGCTCACCTCACAGCTGAAGACGGCCAGCAGGTGCGCGCGGCTCAGCTTGACGATCTTCAACACGCTCTGTGAGCGTTTGCGCTCCGGGAAGTATTGCGTGTCCTCGGATACCTGCTCGCCGTCCTTCCACCATGACACCTGCGGCAGCGGCTTGCCTGGAACACAGAGAGCAGACGGAGAGAGAGAGGCTGTTGCGAATATTACCTTGCGCCTGTCATTGCATTGCGCGCCAGATTCTTATCGCACTTATCGCTTGTTTGCGTCTTGTTTGCACCATCCACTGGCGCATTCGCGATGCTTTCATCTCTGCTGCCGCTGCCGCTCGTTTTGAGGCCTTTACACCATCTTTGCATTCATCATCTCCAAATATTTACACTGCGCTTCTGGCCTTCCTGCGCGCACGCAACATTCGCGACAAAAGCGCAGCGTTCGCGTCTTGATAAAGTCGGGTAAAGCGCACCGGAATTACCTGTCTTTGTAAATTCAATTATTCTCAATTTTATTCATTATTATTTGCGCAGGGACGATGTCGCGCCATTCACGTTGAATTATTGCTGCGCCCATTTGGAGAATCTCTACAATTAAACGACAGCCACCGTCGAGGGCCGATAACGGGCAACTGCATCGCGACCGGACCGCCTGCTGACAGGAACAATGAATGTCTCTCCGCAGTATCACCCGGCAAAACGTGGACAATTTCATGCTGAGAGGGCAGACCTGGCATCGTTCCGATGCACTTGGTAAGTGATTGTAAAGGCACGATTTGGCAGTGCTGAGCCGAGCCGTTTACTGCAAATATTCAAAAAATATTGCTTACTCTGAGCAGTTCAAGTCAAACATTTGCAAACTTTCAACGTGCAGCCAAGTTTAACTAGATATTTATTACGTTTGCCATTTATTTCATTTAAGTTTTCGAATAAGAAAAGTTTCATATTCTTCTGTCGCGTGTGCTTCTTTGGTTGCATACATTCACACTGTAATCCAATTAGATTATTTTCAATTAACTAATTCTACTAACGTCGCCAAACGCAGTAAGTTTGGTTATGCTTAATTTAACGTACTCAGCGTGTAAATTCGGCCACTAACAAACAATAATTCAGTGTCCTAAATGTTTAATCATGCTAATATCGGCATATCAATGTTCCAC
>JAOEHK010000008.1:120631-136829 GCA_025447835.1 Labidoglobus nevermanni
GAACACATTTCGGGCACTTCTAAGATCCATTTCTGGTAGAACTACGTGAATTTTTGAAATCATACAGCACATAAAACATTTATGAAAATGCCGCCCTCAAAAATGTGCCGCCCGGGGCGGTCCGCACCCACCGCCGCCCCCTAGGTACGCTACTGCAAACATGAGGAATACCGCTCAATATACGCTAAGGAAGGCAATCAAATTTTAATTGTGACCTATTACACATTTGAGGGGCGTCAATTATTGTTCTGCCTTGAGCCGGCACTGCTTGTCGCGCCGACATTTTCATATTTATGAATTGCAAATGCGGCGAAAATGTGTTCGTCCTTGCCGCGGCGTGCGGGGTATTCCCCGGTGGCGGCGATTCGATGATCGAATGAATTATTCGTGCACACCATTCGGCAAACAGGTGAGTGATAAGATAAGGCGGCGACAGCGCCATGCGGCGACCGGCTGCCCTTCACCTCCAAGTGCCTGATCCTTCGATAAGCAAACGCGTCTGATAGCAGCATTGCCAAAACAATTGCAATTCTCATTCACGCTGGCTGAAACCTTGACGGCGTCGAATTGCCGTTAAATGACTACTCATTTCGCGAATTGCGCGCTGATACGCTTCGTACAAATGAGGAGACTGCTCTTGCTATAGGTTCATTCACAAAATATTTGCTGCTATCGCAGCGAGCGCTTTCATTAGGTTCCAAGTTGACGCAATATGCAATGCGGCTGCGATGGGAAAATGTCAACGGGTAATCGCGATTTATCAGATGCGATCGCTATCGGCCGAACCGGCGCCAGCGCGCCGACTATTTCGGCGCAGGTAAACCGACTCCTTCACGAACTGGCACACGTCTTGGCGCTGCGAATTGCGGCGCAATGTCATCCGCGTGTCCTTCGCGATATAAATACTGCGCACCTAGTACGCCACTGCGCGTCCTGATCCTGCGCTCAGCATTCGTTTGGCTCGCGATCAGTTGAAGATGCATCTCTATTAATAATTTCGGCAGCGCGGCAACAATCCGAACGCAGAACGTGCCAGCATCGCCTTCGTCCGCTTCTCGTCCTTTGTGCTGCGCGGCAAATGGAACACATTCGAGCGGCAGTGCGAAGGAAGCGAAGTGAAAGGCAGTCGCGGCATGAAAAGTGAAAAGAGAATAGAAGAAGCGAGTGCAGATACAGTTACGAGCGCGCTTACATAACGCGCGCCGCCAGAAAGACATTAGCTGGCGATGCGCTCGGGTGGGATCAGCACGAGAGGCGCGAGCGCGCTCGCGAATATCTGTGCCAAGGTAAGTTGGCACGCTGCCAGATCTTCAGCGCACAGCGCAGCTGGAAATTCGCTGCGGCGCAGAATGCGCCTGCTGATTCGGATGACCCACAGATCGCACTCGCTGCACTTCCGGCATCAGCGAGCCGCCACAAGGCTGCGCAATCAGCGACGCGCAATTACGCACATTTGCTGATAAGAGGAGCGCGCGACGCAGCGAGAGAGCGACTTTTACCTTGCGCTACCTTGACGGTTGTTGACCCTCCCGCTTGCCTTGCGTGCGCTTTCCGGCCGAAAGAGATGACAATGCGGCCGCCTCTTCGGGGCTTGCACGTGCGGCACGCAGCCAGCGATAAGGCGGCGTTGTGCGTAGATTCCGATGGCTTATCAGCGACGCATTCGAGTGAAGAAAACAAACACGCATGGGCGACAGCATCGCCGCTGATAAGCGGGATCGATTTGGAAGAGATCAAGGGTTCAAGAGTGCGCGCACAGCGCGGCGAGCATTTATTTGCGCGCTTTCCCTTCGTTTCGACTCGCATCTAATTGCCTGCACCACCTTATCGGGGCGCACGTGCCGCGATCCTCATCTGGATGCGAAAGCCGGAAGTCAAGGACCCGCACCGCGCTGATAACGCTGTGCGCTGCCGTCGCAAGCAAACGTCGTCGTGTGTTTGTTAAAATGCTGATCGTAATTCAGCTAATTGCGCTTGAGAATTCGCAAAAAAGAGAGCATAACATTACCAGAATTCCGATAATATTTTGACGCAACTTGCTGGCGAACGTAAAAGTGGCGTTTCCTGACGATGCGCAAACCTTCACGTTCACTATCTATCCTGCATTTCAGCTTTCCCCGAAGTGGAATTCATTCGCGATGCAGGCCCTGTCACTTCAATTTCCCGTCAATTGCCTGATAGCACATCGAAATACTTGACATTCTATTCGGTAGACATTGAGATTTATGCGAGTATGCTAGACAATTTCAATTTGATAAGAACGCTAATCGTAAATTTTAGCACTATTCTGCATGGCAAATAATTTACTATGATATTTGAGGCAATTATTGCCACCAGATCAATTTCCCGCTACCCTCCTATTTGGATCATGTATTCATTGACGTCCCTTAAAGCAGCATTACCGAAAATTGGAAAAAATCTGTTCATTATGATGTTCCAAGGTGCAGGGCCGGCGCAACCTTTTGCGGAGCTGGGATCAGCAATTGTATCTTTCTATGTGTTGGATGCACCTGCGGGGCCTCTCAAAACGCGGTGCTAAGGTGCAACGGACAAGCACAGCGTACACCAGAGGTACCGCCATAAGACGATGGGTATGGTATTCCCCGTGCTTGACCGCTGCGTCATATCACAATGTCCTAGTATGCTTCCAACGCCCTGACGCAGGGGCGTAATAGGCATGCACGGAGAAGACCCGTTGTCTGGTGACGGTAAATCCCCGTATTCCCCGTGTCGATTCGCTGCATCTTGGACCAGCATAATGAATGCCGGCACTGATTACCGCTTAACCCCATGTGATGACGTCACGCACTGTTTTCGTGCCCTATGATTTGAATTGTTATCGGCAGGCGTCGCTGATAAGACGCGCTGCGAGCTCGCTCGTCAATGTCTTTATTCCCGTCACGCAATAAAATGGGCAATTCCTTCGCAGTGGCGGCAAGCAGCAGGCTTATCGAGTCGCCCGATGCTCAGGATAATGAGAGCCTTGTGCTGCAGTTGGCCGTGCATTCAAGAGCAAAATGAGAATGCTCACTAAAAATAAGATAAAACGCGTCGACGGCGCGACACGTGGATAGCCTAGAATCCAGTGAAAGTGGCCCAGGCCGGCAGGCGAGCGAGCGAACTGCGCTCAGCTAGCCCAACCACCCCCTCTCCGCCCCGCTGCTATCAACAAAGTCGTTGCGGCGCACGCAAATGCAAAGAAATTGTTGCTGCTGCTGCTGACCGGCCCCGAGTCCATTGCTCTGCGCTAAGGCTTTCGGCAAGAACGAGTTTGAGAAAGAGAGGAGAGAGAGAGAAGCGAGCGAGGCTGGCACGATGCGCGCCCATGAGTCCTGCAGGACGACGAGGATGCTGGTCCTGGAGCGCATCCGTGCGTGGCGAGCGGCGTTCGAGCGCCGAGGCGAATGTCTATGCGCTGTGCGACTTTCTAGATGCAGCCGAAACCAGGTCAGCGAATGAAAGCGAAAACGCAGTCGTGAATTCACATCCATTCTCATTCTCAAATATCAAATCAAAAACTATGCGCCCGACTGCGACTGCTCGCCGCCAACACATTCGCGGCGGGCGTAGGAACCACGTGTACGACAAAAGCCAGTGCGATAAGACCAGCGCCAGAGCAGCCGTTATAGAAACGATCAGCCTCACTCCATTCTAAAGAAATACCACCTGCCAAATATTATTATTGAAAGCAATGCAAAGAAGATCGACGAACATATCAATTAGATACCGGCCATAGGCCCTAGGCTCTTGGATTTTAAATTAGAGGGACACTGTACAATAGGTCAATTAATAAAAAAGAACAACAGAAATGAGAATCCACAATCGATGACCATTTCGAATAACACAAGTCTAACAGAAACGTCACGAATTCCATGTTTCTGCACGGTGCGATAGCAAACCTTAATTGCCTCGCCATAACAATCACGTCACAATTCAGTAGCGAGTACTAAGGCAATACTCGCGCCTATGTCTCAAATGGGCAAAGCCAATTACACTGCTAAGCAGCACAAGAAATGGATGGCATCGAACTGTCATCTAGACAAGGTGATAAGTGCCCCTAGTCGAAGACGAGTCAACTATCTCATCAGTCTGAGTCATCCATAACTCAGGACTTGTGGTGTAGCTACGGGGAAGCAAGTGGAAACAATGTGTCAGGGCCCCTGCTTCAGGGAGGCCCCGTTTGCATCGACGAAACCAAATTCCGATCCGCAATTTGTCACTTATAAAACGTCGGCACCGCAAAAATTAATAGGGGCCCCTTGGTTAGAATTCGCTTTCAGGTCCCAAAAATGAAGTTAGCCACTGCTCAGGACCTTGACAGGATCGCAACCAGATGCCGAGGCTGCATGGAAGACGGGCAGTTAGCTGACCATGTTCTATGGGTTTGTCCGGCTATGGCCCGCATCAGAAACAGACATTTTGATGCGGAGACTCTAACTATGATGCAACTGATCTCCTACTCTCTGACCAAGGTTCTGGACCTCTTCAAGGAGGTTGCATAAACAGCCTATTGGTCTGGTCTAAGTCTGGTCTGGTCTATTTCTAACAACTGTATGTGAACATGGTTTGGTCGATAAAGCAGTGATCAAGACGCCCAGTGCCATCTGAAGGGAGATTTCGACAACAAGACGACGATTTGATTCGACGGTAATCAATGGCATGATAATGAACGGATCGCTGCAAAGGTGATGACGTAAGGTGTCTTGCGGTCGCCGGCGGAGGGTCTTATCTAACACTTTCCGCAATGAGGCGGCAAGCGAGCTGTGGTCGCAGCATTGTTTCGCGCACGACCTCGCAACGAGCGCGCATCCATCGCGCGCATTGTTGCGGGCGCATGCTCTACTTACGCCAGCGCGTTATGCAACCTGCCGCACGATGCTGCATGCTACAATATTCGCGCGATTTTGCGCAAGCCGCCGTCGCAATCGCGATCGCTCCGAGTGCGTCCCATTGCGGCCCGCCTTGACCTATGCCAATCGGAAGCCGGGCGGCGCGCAAAAACCGCGATTGAGCGATTGCATTTGGCGCCAAATGTCGCTGCGCGCTGCGACTTGAGCGCCTCCTATGTTCGCGTCACGCTCGCGTACACATCTAGATTTCGCACTCGAATCGAAAATGCGCTCGAATCAGCCAATAAGTCGTCGCCTCGTGGACCGATGGACACACTTGGCAAATGAAGTGTGAAGCACGCGGCAGTGTCCACCTCGGCCAGGGGTCAGCAACCGCGCAGCCAAACAAGCTAGGAGAGCGGCAAAAAATGCGTCCTAAGAGCGGGTTGCCGATCCCTGACCCAGCGTCGAATTACATAAATGCGAGCGCGTAATTGGCCACGATTCGCATGCGAGCGTGTTTCCATTCTTAAATATTTACCTTGTTTTTGTGAATACCGGCGTATAATAATAATATCTGACGGGGAAATGAACGGCAAGCATTATCGAGCGCGATTGCTGAAAATTGCAGGTTGCGCCAACTGGGACAGCAAACCGAAATTTCTCCCTCATTCGTCAGCCGCAAAAATGCGCACACATCTCAAGTGTCAATTTGCACTCAGATAATCGAATGGCAAATAGAATAAAAACGCTCGTCAACGAATTGCCGATGGCAAATAAAATGAGCGCTAGACGCTTTTTTCCGCTCGCCAAACTGACCTATGGCAAACCGGAGGCAATTGCGACTGGCGAATTCGCGCATTCGCGCTGCGACCATCTCGGGCATCATGCCAATTGCCCAGGCGACCAGGTTCGCCAAACAACAGTGCCAAAGACAAAGAGCAATTGCCATAAAGCGCGTTTTTTTTTCGCTGCGTCTAATCTGCAGACACGTAATATACACACAATAAATTATATTACTCAGTCGCGACGTCTGCCCAGCGCTCCTCACAACACAACAACAATCTCATTCATATTCCAACTACCAAGCCAGGGACGACCAAATGAACTTCGGGGGCCTTTAGCGATTTCCTATTAATGGAAATCTCAGGAGGTACCGCTTTGTCAGGCCTCCCCCCTCACTAAAATCCATTTCATCTCATCTAGCGCGTCAACCCAAATGTAGCAAGCCCATTTTCTGCTCCCCAACAGCATATATAACCTCAGGGTTGAATGCTGGTTTTTAGTCGATAGGATCCCCGGACGAGTCCAACATAACCCTGCCACGAGGGCAGGATTTTCCAAGCTATATAATAAAAAAAAACCTGACTGAGGATAACCACTAGGTGGTCCTTGGTGGTCCTAGGTGCTCCTACATCAGTGTTTCCAAAACTTTTTTGGCCCGTAAACGGCTTACCGATATCGGAATATCGAATTTTGCAAATTTATTCGATGCGGCAGTCAGGATGGAGTGGATAAGCACGGGAAATACTCTTGCCTAGACCCCCAATTTGTTGTTTCGTGGTCGTAGACCCTCTAGGGGTTGATATTGACCACTTTGAGAATCACTGTACTACATGATCATCGGGTATTCCCCGGCCTTGTTCGCATGGGTTGGCCATCCCTGTACTATGCTATGTCAATTTATCGATTGTAATGAATGAATTAGCGGGAAACCCATAAGGTAGCGGCGATGTTTACTACTTTTTCCAACTCATTTGTGATTGATTGCCGAGCGTCATAATGTCGGCGAGCAATAAAATCGAAGGCGAAAAACAAAATTTCCACAATGACGATAATGCAAATGAATTTCCACTTGGCGATAATCGCGAATAAAAAGGCAGACGATAAGGCGCAACGCCTTGACACTGAGCGAGTGCGCGCAATTGCCGCAAAGGTGGCGCTAAAAATAGGCGCGCGTTATCGCGGCGAGGGGCGCGCATTTCCGAATGCGATTCATTTCCGTCTTCCGGCCAGCGGCACAGAGAGACAAAGAGAGCGAAAGAGAGATGATGCTCTAATTGCGGCGAGTGGGTGCGTGCCGCGATTAGCGGCGTCTTATCAGCGGCTTGAGTAATAGAAGCGCGCACGTAATCGTTACGCACTTCATTCACTCTCCCCATCCTCAAGCGTGCATGTGCAGGCGAACTGCTACGAACTGCTGGCACTGCTTTCGAGTGATGCCCTCCTAACCTACATTTTTTTCAATTTTAGAAGCGACTCGCCGCAAAGAGGGATTCGCTTACGCAATGCGTGGAAACATACTCGACATTTCTCTGCGTCAACTTTGCGATTCGCGTTCGCTAATATTGTCAATTCACGACAGATGTGAGCCATCTTGTTCATTTCAACAAATTGCAACTTGAATTTATATGCAAATTTCCAAAAATATGCAACATGCCATGACGCATGCCTAGTCGCAATTGTAGATTCATTCTTTTTGCAAAATTTAATCAAATAATATGTCACGTGGATTGCGATTTGTGTTATTCAATCTAACCTAAAGTGACCATTTTCGAATGGTGCTTTCTGGCAGAGGATTCCGCTTGGAAAGTTCAAATTCAACGCTTTTTAAACATGACCCGATTTTGACAATTTACTCCAAAAATATCGCACTACTAGAATTTGGCTTTGAAAAAATCAAGCATAAAAAGCAAACGAATACGAATCAAGACATTCCCCGATGTGGTCACCTTATCCTCAGAGAACAAAGCGATACCCTAAATCAGTCATTCCCAAAGTGGGCGATGTAGCGTTTTAGAGGGTGGCGATGAGACCGTTTAACATAGCCACTGACCACCCAGGATAGGCCGGGGTATCAGTGAATAAAACAACTGCAAATAGCGCAACAAGTACGCGAATTCCAGAGTCTGGCGGTGGTCCCCGGGTATTCTCCGCACCTGCCCTTCCATGTAATGATGTATTTTCAAAATAGCCCGCGAGTTTATGTAGATTGGTAGTCCCTGGTCTAAGTGCAAATGAATAGACCGTTTTCCTGAAAAGAGGGCGGTATGCTTAAAAAGTTTGGGAACCATTGGCCTAAATCAGTGATCGGAAATGGCGGCTCGCGAGTCACATGCGGCTCTTCTTCAAAATAAAGCTTAACAAGCAACAATAGTATGGATAGTCAGCCGCAATATTTCTTTGGCATTTTACAATCACAGTCGTTCAATCCTAATTATAATCAATCAAGTATGAAAATCATGGCTCTTTTGGATGACGAGTTTGCCGACCACTGGCCTAAATGAATGGACGACGGCAAAGTGCTTATCGCACATTGTTTGTCCGCTGCGATAGCGTCGGTAATGCAGAGCGCGACCTGAGGCAACTTTCGATTTGCGCATGGCGTAACCTGCGCACACAATGCATGAGCGCGTACTTTTCCACACCAACTTTCCCTTTCGATCTCGCGCATCTCTTATCATTGGCGGCAGCGGGTGAGTGCACGATAAAAACGCGCTTGTTTGCCGCTCGCGCGGTGCATTGGCTCGCCGTGTTTGCGCTGCAATTGCGGAGCCGCATTGCATCGCAGCGCGGCAAATATTGATGCGCAATTGTCCGCCGAATCGATGCACTCGGGGATGATCGGTTCACTGACACGCCTGACAATTGCCGCAGATGTGCAAATGCCGCGCCGATTACGCCGACAATATTTGCGACATTTCAATTGTCGGTCGCGCGCAAACAGACTGCAGCGCCACCACCTTTAGCACCAGCAGCGCGTTTTCTTGCGTTTTATGCTCTGATAAGCATCGCTTCTTGCACGAACGCGGCGTGACGCAACCGCGTCCGAAATTTGCGCAAAAATCAGCGGCGTACGAAGGTGTTGCTGGCTGCTCCGCCAGTGGGCGCGATCGCAATCGCATTTGAATACCGGCATGGCGAAGAGCGCGAAGAGCGGACAATTAAGTGCTGCGCAATCGTCGTGAATAATCCGCAGGATGCATGCGCTAAGCAGGCGCGGAATTGGCAAGTTTCGGCGCGCTTGCGCACCGCGTATTTTGATTGAATGCAAATTCGCGCTAGAAAATTGCCCCAATTACCGGCACGTGGAGCCATCTGACGCAGCACGTCCTACCGACTTTTTGCCCATTGACGCGTGATTGATTGATAATTATGCAGCGGGCGGGCGAACGGTGGAGGTGGATGCATCTAAACAATTACTGCAGCGATTGCAAATCACGCACACACAATGTGACCCCAAAGCATATTGAACAACGATTGCGATTGCGAATTGGCCGCCGAGCGCAGAGCAAGAAACAGTGAGTGTGAAGCGAGCGCCCGTTGCATTCCCGCCTCTCACGCGCTCGCAGACGCTGGGAAGAAGCGACGCGATTGGCAAACTGCGCCTCTGTCTGCTGGGAACCGGCGAAGACGCGGCGCGATTACGCAATCGCGAGCCGCCGCGTGGCGGATGGCCGGAAAGTAGGCCAAGCGTCCATTTATTGGAAATGCTCGAAAAGCCGGCGCGACTCGCGCTCGAATCGAAGGCGATCGCGCGATTGGCCAGCGCACTGGGCTAGAACCGCCGCAGCAGCAGCAACAGCAGCAGCAGCAGCAGGCGAGTGAAAGTGCAAACCTAGCCTCGATTTCACTTTCGTTTACTAGGCCGACTCCGACTAGCAACGGCGAGCGCGAGCGCATCCATCCACTGCCGAGCGAAACAAACGATTTGCGCAATTGTTGCTGTTGTCGACGCCAGCCAGCACCGCCGAAGAGAAACCGAGCTTGATCTGCTGCCGCCCAAATGAGATAGCAGCGCGAATGCATCAAATCGCAACGTTTGTTTTGACAACGAAATTAGGTCACGTGCGCTGCTTTTACGCCCGCTCTATATGGTCCTTCTTTGAGTACGTTTGCATGTCTCTCGCCCGCGCGTTTCTTCGCTTTGAGTTTTGCCACCATTCGCGGCGTACCAGAGTGACTCGATCGCAATTGCGATGAAATCGATACGCTCGATATAAATATAAACATTTTGAGCAATTTTTCCGCACCGCCACGACCGCTCGGTGCTAATTTTACACGCGCTGTACTTCCATTCAAGATGTGAGGCTGCGCGCGCGGATCTCGTGCTCGCCTGACCCATTTCCGTATTTTTAACGCTTCTTGAGCCGCCGTCAATTTCCGCTCACGCACTTCTTCCTGTGCATTATCTACTGAATCAGAAAGAGGTCAATCGAGCGCGTCGCGCCACTCATTTTCCAATTTTTCGCCAATCAACACCTCAATCAAGTGTTCGTTGCGAAGTCGCGCCATCTGCCGGCGTGTGAGGCGTATCAGCGCGCGAAGGTCGTGCGGCGATTTCGCGAAACTGGCGGCCGAAATGCACGTTGTCCTTATCGCCGTGTTGATGGTAATGAACAATATTTGATGCTAATATAAAACAATTATTGCATCAAGGTCTATTTTCGTGTGCGCTTAGCCAACACGAGACTTGTACGGAAAAGTGGAAAAGTCCCTTTTTGCTGAACCGGGCTTTCCAAGAAGGCATTTGTTCAATGGAAGTGAGCCGGAATTGAAAAACAATATAATTGGATGATATTAATAGAACGAGTGCAGAAATGACAAGAAGGCAAACGCGCTAGTGGCAATTATTTTTACATGTTCCAAGAATTGATAACACTACAACAATAAGTCGACATTTTTGCACGGCAGCATTGACAGTTGCACGTCATTTTCATGCAACTTCCAGCCGACAAATAACTCCATAATTTATAATGCCACGCTGGATTTCGGTCTCCACCTTGAGGCTATCTACCGCATTCGTATTTCTCCGATATTCCACAAATTCCAGTGTCGCACGTACGTGCGGCTCGCAAACAAGCGACGAGATAACTCGTCGCTGCAAACATCTCGAGAGGCTGTATCTCCCAGCACCCAATTGACAACGCACCCATTTGGAAATGTAAACACCGCGCGCCGACTTGTTTTTCTTTTCGCGCAAAGATAACGCGTTCGGTGGAAAACGCAACCTTTAATTTATGTAAAACAATCACATTTCGCATATTGCCAAGGTGGGAAAATATCCTCTACGCGTTTTCCATGCTCAGGGGTCGCTGACACTTCAATTTCGTGTCTCGTTTGCATTTGAGAGCTGAAATTTACACGACATTCTCGAAACATCAACGACAGCTCGGCGCAAAGATATCAAAAGGAACATGTTGTTCTTGAACCTACAGCTGTGATCTCGTCCAGAAACTGCATGCCGTTTGAAGAAAACACGTGTTGAAGGAACTAGAGCTTAAAGCTGCACATTTGCTACTATACCTTCAATTGCCAACAGACTTCCACATCTTTAATTGCCGGGCTCAAGCCATAATGAACAAAAACGGGAAATACCCGAGGTCTTCCAGAACAACTCAATGGATGTGATGATAGAATATTAGGTTTTGCACCGTTGATTTCATATGCTAAATGGACAAGTCTGGTGGGGGGGATAATTACTAAGCTCGGAGTACCACGGGTATTCCCAACTAAATCAGGGATCGCCAAACTTTTTTGATCGTCGACCCCTATATAATTTTTCGGGATCTCCATCGACCCCCAATAAAAGTAATTTTTAAATAATACTATCTAAACTTCAGGCACGGGGTGTACCCTATGATTACCACGAAAACCCACGACGTAATAAAATATACCAAGAAATACTTTATGGATGGGCCGACTGTAAATTCATGGGAATGCGAATTTTGAAGACTCACTTGAAACAACAACTTGCAAACACAAGGAAACGCGACAATTAAAGTAGGAAAGAGATGGCCCTTCTCGCAACTATGCTGGCCAAAGATAACCAAGAATTGATTTTGCTTCGACCCCTAATAGACCCCCTAGCTCAGATAGACCCCACTTTGGCGACCTCTGATCTAAATGGACCATCTAAATCAGACATTGCCAAGACATGGCACTCGCTATCTGGGTCAGGTCAGGGTGTCCATAAATAAAACATCTGCAAATGACGCAACGGACAAGCTCGGGGAGTTCCTGAGTCTGGTGGTAGCGGGGTATTCTCCGCACCATCTGCACATATATGGAGAAAGCCTTGGTGGCCTCTCACCATATCCACTCGGGTATTCCCCGTTCGTTGGCCGTGCTGGCTGTACCCTTTCTTCGAATGAGGCAATCTTCCGAAATACAGCTGATCGAATTGGGTCTGTAGCAGCGAGCTTGTTTGGCGTATTGCACCACATTGAATAACATCCCCCTTCCACCCGCAGACTGCGCAATCAAGCGCAAATAAAAATAAAACAAAAAGTTGCGTGCGCCAGCAAAAGCTGTCACCGGGTGTGCGAATCGTGCTGAGCAGGTAAAACAATTGCAATGAAAGCACTCAGCGAATCGATTCTGCTGATGGCGGCGCATTCAAACTCAGTGGAAGTGAGTTGCATCCACGCAATGACTAACCGCAGAAAAATGATCATTTCTTCAGCAATCCCAGCCAAACTCCGGCCTATCCTAGTCTGCCAGTTGGCAGCGCGACTGTCCGACTTGGAACCGGAACTGCAAGTGCAACGCTATCAGGGGACGCGACCAAGGACGGCGCAGTGCATCAGCGACGGATGCTGCGATTACAGGATCTCGATTTCAATTTCTTGCAGTTGCACGTCCACTAGACCGCCGAAGGACATTGCCAATGGAGTGCAAATTGTAAACCTACGCGAACAACCCGGAGATTCAGCGAGATTTCACATTGACGCGACAAAGAACCAGATTGCTTTTATAGCATTCGTGACAATCTGCAAACTTGTTTGCATCCTGTTTCCCCTTAGATTGTGCATGTAATTATCGTTGCATTAATTCAATTACGGCGCGTTAGACCGTGAAAATGGATTTTCGAAATTCATTCATGCTAGCGCCATCTAACAATGACTGGATCAACTACTTACACCTGCATTCCAATATCTCTTCGAATTTTCATCAAATTGCTATCAATATGAAATAAACGAATAAACTATTATCTAGTGAATAATAATAGCTTCAATATTAGCTTGTTTCCAATCTTCTTGCTAAACAAATCCTTATTGATGTAAACATAACCTTAATGTCACTTGCATGAAGACTGATTTTTTTAGCGATAACTAGGACGGAAAATGGTTTGCTATGTTCTCATTCGCGAAAGCGTGCCCGCAGATATGCAGCAAATCGAAAGGGTTGTGCACAACGCGTACATTTCGAACGTAATGCCTTCTTTCATCAACGCTCTGACTCGGGAGGTGTGTCCCAGCATCCTCAGCATCCCTTGCGCTGATAATACTAGACCGATTGCAGATCACCCTACAACTGGTGGTGTCTTGCGCGGCGATAATGTTCATATTTGTGGGAATGCCCTTCAAATTCTGCTTCATCGCCATCCCTCTGGTGATCATCGCAGTCTTCCTCATAATCTACTCCACGTTTTACATGAAAGCAATGGAATTGATGAGCAAGCAAGTGCTGCAGTGCTGGGTGGCTGAAGCCTACCAGCCGTACATGTCCTCCGAGCAAGAGAAGACTGCACATTGGCGTATCCTAACTCAAACCGACGCCGATCGCGAAGGAGTGAACCTTGACAATCTGTCGCGAAAGGTAAGCTGAGAACATTCGCTAATCTCGAGCTAATCCGGCTTTCAGATCGTTGGCACGGTTGCTGCCTCGAATTATACAATGCTGGACGACGCCGTGTGGCTGTTTCGGCTCGCAGTTGAGGCACCGTAAGTAAAGTACTTTCCCTCAAGAAATATACGCGCTCACATGCTACCATTCGCAGAATGCGACATAAGGGCATCGGCCACATTCTGGTGGAGACTGTAAAAACGTGGAGCCGCCAACAAAAGTACAACCGAGTCATGCTGGCAATCTCCGAGTGCCAAGAGGGCACACGCCAGTTGTTTGTTTCGACCGGCTTTCAAATGAAGCAAATGTACCACAAGCAGCTGCTGGGCAGTGTTGTAACGCTGCTCATGTACCAGCTCGAATGCGATTTGCAATTGCCGACTGTCTAATGCTATTTATCTAGCTTGTATATATACATTTGATAATTATGATTAAAAATGACTTTTCCAACCTTCAGTTCTCGGTGTAGAATTGGGAAACCTCTCTTCATTCCGTTCTAATTACTTAGTTTTCCAGTCACAATCAATTATCACTTATTTATTACACTTTTGGTTAATTTTGGAACACAAAATTGCAAGCGTCTTACTCAAGTGAATTCTAACCTAACTGCCTGCTGTCAAATGTTGACATTCTGTCATTTTCGGATTCAAATTCAAATTCGATGTGATAACACTACTTTTGTAAATGATATGAACTAAACTTAAACGTGGTTGCCGTTCGACCATGCATTCTTTTACTTTTCACCCATGCCTGACTTTTACGGTTTCGCCTAGTGACTATAGAAATATTTCGTTCGAAATTTATATCATTGCAATCAACGTAGAAGAGATAGAAACTGAAACTTTGATATTTACGAGTATGCTAATAAGTTTACTTATTTTGCCAGAGGGATTAGCTCACATTTGCAGTAAGCGTTCGAAATTTGAGGCCGTAATTAGGAGTCAATTCGGGGAAAATTGCCTTAACGGCCGCATCCCTTCTTCGTTTCGCAGGTTTACAGCCTAAGGTAACAGTATATTAGGACGGCCATTGGGGAAATGGTCATCAGTTCAGTTCACACCACGAGGCGGCCAGGGGTAAGAATTTGCAATCGTTTTCGCATCTATTTCAGCTCGACATTATTCCGCATCGACATTATTCTGATAAATGGCTTCGGGTCGTCTCTATATTGCAAATCGATGAGTATAGTACGATCAGAATCCATTCATTATAATTTTGCGACAATGCGGAGAAGACGCAGTGCACCTCTGCTGGTTTGCCCTATCGAGGAGACGACCACGACCACGACCACGAGCAAACGACGACTAGCCAGTGACACTCTTGCGGAAGGCGGCGATAGAGAAAAGGTAAGGGGGGCGCAAGAAGGGCAGGGCATTTAGCAATTGAAATCGTCGGCGGCAACCTCCTCCTCCTCCGCCTCGTACTCGTCGTCGGCGGTGGCCTCCTGGTACTGCTGGTACTCGGAGACCAGGTCGTTCATGTTCGACTCGGCCTCGGTGAACTCCATCTCGTCCATGCCCTCGCCGGTGTACCAGTGCAGGAACGCCTTGCGCCGGAACATGGCGGCGAACTGCTCCGAGATGCGCTTGAACAGCTCCTGGATGGCGGTCGTGTTGCCAATGAACGTCGACGACATCTTGAGCCCGACGGGCGGAATGTCGCACACGGCCGTCTTCACGTTGTTCGGGATCCACTCGACGAAGTAGCTGCTGTTCTTGTTCTGCACGGCCAGCATCTGCTCGTCCACCTCCTTCATGGACATGCGGCCGCGGAACACGGCCGCCACGGTGAGGTATCGGCCATGGCGCGGGTCGCACGCCGCCATCATGTTCTTCGCGTCGAACATCTGCTGGGTGAGCTCGGGCACGGTGAGGGCGCGGTACTGCTGGCTGCCACGCGACGTGAGCGGCGCGAAGCCCGGCATGAAGAAGTGCAGGCGCGGAAAGGGCACCATGTTCACGGCCAGCTTGCGCAGGTCGGCGTTCAGCTGGCCGGGGAAGCGCAGGCACGTGGTCACGCCGGACATGGTCAGCGAGACGAGGTGGTTGAGGTCGCCATACGACGGGTTGGGCACTTTCAGCGTGCGGAAGCAGATGTCATAGAGCGCCTCGTTGTCGATGCAGTACGTCTCGTCCGTGTTCTCCACCAGCTGGTGCACGGAGAGCGTCGCGTTGTACGGCTCCACGACCGTGTCCGACACCTTCGGGCTGGGCATCACCGAGTACGTGTTCATAATGCGATCGGGGTACTCCTCGCGGATCTTCGAGATGAGCAGCGTGCCCATTCCGGAGCCGGTGCCGCCGCCCAGCGAGTGCGTCAGCTGGAAGCCCTGCAGGCAGTCGCAGTTCTCGGCCTCCTTGCGCACCACGTCGAGCACGGCATCCACCAGCTCTGCGCCCTCCGTGTAGTGGCCCTTCGCCCAGTTGTTGCCGGCGCCCGACTGCCCAAACACGAAATTGTCGGGGCGGAAGAGGCGGCCATAGGTGCCGGAGCGCACCGCGTCCATGGTGCCGGGTTCCAGGTCAAGCAGGATCGCGCGCGGCACGTATTTGCCGCCGCTGTGCTGGGACGCCACGGTCGCCTCGTTATAGTACACGTTGATGCGCTCCAGCTGGAGGTCGCTCTGGCCCAGGTAGATGCCGCTCGGGTCGATGCCATGCTCCTCGGAGATGACCTCCCAGAACTGCAACGTGCGACCACCTCAATTGCTAGCGCGGAGACACATCCGTAGAGGAGTTAGT
>JAOEHK010000008.1:136929-154625 GCA_025447835.1 Labidoglobus nevermanni
TGGTAGTGTCGATTATGCAATGCCGAGTCCATCTCGACCAGCATGATCGCCTGCCATTCGCCATTCCTTCATCATCCTGCACACTTGGGTGATTCGAGTTGCTCAAGAGCTGTGCCTGGGTTAGCCTTTTTGGGAAATTACGAAACGCCGCATATTCTCAAATATGCATTCAATTTCATTTAGTCGCTGTTGTATGCGTTTTGTATATGTAGCATCATGGTTAAGGTCGGCTTTCGTAATTTGGAAATTTTCGTGAAGCGCGGGGCCTCTCAAACGCGGGGCCGGGTGCGGCTGCACGCGCTGCACCCGCGTTGCGCCGGCCCTGGTTAGCGTAGGTACTGCTTTCCTAACTGGATTTAGCTATAACGAATATATCAGATTATCGACACACGCTAATAGCTTCCAGAAGCCATATTCTTTAATTGGTAAATTATAAATGGCAAGCAACCAGTTCCTCCCAGCGATACACTGCGAAGATGCTTGCTGGGTCGTAATTGTATTGGAGGAAGTAAGGCAACAAACATCTTACGAGACAAACGCGAAAGAAGTGAGAGAAATTGAGAGACACGAAGACCTGATCCGGAAATAAAGGGCCAGAAATTGAGCAAACAGCAGATAGTATGCGTTTATGAATATGTCGGCGAATGATGAAAAGTCGGGAAAGCCAAGCAAGCAATGAACCGAGAAGTTGAATACGGATGAGCGAAATTATTCGTTCATGTCGAATGGGCACATTTGCAGCGACAAACGAAGCTGCTTCGCCACCGTTCGCTTGCTGGTGCAAGTTTTATTGTTCCAGACATTAAATTTGAAATGGAAAAGGAATTACAGTTGCACGCTGCGTTCCGCCGACCAGACGAAGCTTTGGCTTTAAGCATGCGGCAGCAGCATCCGCGGAAGGACCACGCGTATTAGCATGTGCGACATGAGGACGTGCATCCCTTCGCAGAACTGTGCCATCCCAAGCAACTAACAATCCGTCTGGCAAATGGACGTTTTAATAACGTTACGCTAAATTACCGCAGGAAACTTTTATATCTACGAATTTACATTCAAGCTCATTGGGTTCCTGCCCCTTGCGCTTATACTACAATACAACTAACGCCACTCTGAACTTCTTTAATCTGTAGCACAGCTGATCAATATTCCAATGAGCAAAACTGGATTGGAAAGAAGCACAGTGTGGCTAATCGTATTGTATAAAAACCCGCTTGGGAGTAAACGTAAACACTAATTATGGTTGACGCAAATGTAATTTATACGAATGGAATTTTAATTTCCATATTACCATATAGAGTTTGAAGCAGGTTCGAGACATTTCCCCTGGAAATAGGTGCTCATAACTATAGAAGGAAAAGTAGCAATTGAATCTGTTTATACACAAATCTAGACTATATAGGCACATATTTGTAATTACTTAGGCGTCCAGAATGAACAACGTCTGAATATAAGACAGATTATATTATTGCGTGATGAAGAATTTCTTTGAAGTACACTGAAAATTAAATGAATACAAATATAGGGTTGCAGTTTAGCTAATTTGTCATTGTCAATATTCGCTATTATTTACATTATTAAGAACAAGTTTGGGGTATTGAACTAGGACGTAGTTTAATTCAGTGAGACTTCTATAGTACGTTGGTAATTAAATTGTCTCCTTTTGCTTGGAAGTTTAATGCGTCTTACTAGTTCCCCGGCATACGACACGAGAGATGCGACTTTTTCTTAACTAGTAAAAGTATTCCGGTGGCGCAGTGAAATTGCGAAGAGCACGAAGTCGAAATGCGGCGCTAACGAGTGCGAGTCGAAGGAAGCAAAAGCAAGTCAGAGAAAGGCTACACGAAGAAGTTGGACGCAAGGTGGAAAAGCACGGGAAGAATGGACCGCTTACGATTGCGACTAGAAGCAGCGAATTAAGCTTGAGGAAAACTAGTGCGAGACACGTAATTAAGCTTCATGTTGTATGGTCCTGTGTGACTGATGAAAGTATGCGTGACACACGAAGAAATGCAGCGCGTCTCAGCCCGACGGGCTTAATTAATTAAGTGCCGAATTCGAACCGACATTCGTCCGGTACGTCAGTGATCGAAAAGGCGAAAGTCGGAGGAGTGTAAGCACGATAAGGGACAACGAATGTCCTGCGATAGTCGACGCTTAATTATTCATCCTATGGCTGATTCGATCTTTCATTGATGCCGCAAGGATAAACGGACGAATTCGGAGAGGACGCCAGTTTTAAATCATAACTTAATCTGCGCTAACTCGCTGCGAGTTAATTATTCCAGCTTGTTGTGTATGCAAGCTAATTTTACGTAATAGACAAAGCAAACATTTGTGTGCAATGCGCACTCGTGTGATTTCCGGAAACGGCACTGAGCGCTACCATCGTGGGATACAATTGCGTTAGCCTCTGGCGAGTTAATTGACTTATATTCAACTTTGCCTCATTGTGTTCGCTTCCGAAACTTTTGAATGCACCTCCAGTACTAGCGCTGCACAAGCAATTAAATGCGGAAAAAAGTCAGCGTAATATTGCTAGACAACGGTTACGCTGCTGATGATCATCGAATCTTTGCGGAAATTCCTAAACTTACTTCATTAGCACGGTAATATGGATCGTGAGCGACTTCCATTCGAAAGCAAACTAATTACAACGCGTATGCCAATCAAATATCAATAATAGAAATATCATCTTCTTCTTCTTGTGTCTTCATGATTAGGTTTCCACCTTGAATTCCTTTCACTCGCCTGATTCCACGGCCATCTTGGCAAGAAGTCCATATAAATATGATTAAGGAATTCCGCGAATTTGAACCGGCAGTTACTTTACAATTGCTTTGCGTGATTGCCATTATCCGTGATTATAAACGAATTATGGTACTGCGGTGAAGTTGAATGCCAGCTAATTTCCGTGATCATTTCATGTCGATTGACATATAAATTGCTACCAGAAAGAACGTGTATAGCTAATTAAGACAATTATGGACAATTATTTATTAATTTTTTTCTTAGACGCTCATGAAACTATTGTCTGTTGGTGTTCAATTGAATAAAAGAACCTTGAGTCTTAAACCCGCAGTGTCTTTTCAGTTTGCAGCCGGTATTAGAACCACTAGCATTTCTTTGCCGTTTGTACGCGCTTTCTTAAGACATTATGCTGTCGGAGATCGCAGCGAGATGTGCAAAAAGCACTGAGGACGTGCAGTGCGTCTGGAATGATCGGGTGAGGCAGGAAGATCACGCACGTCTGCGATGCGTCCGATGGTTTGTTTGACCCAGTTGGCCGGAGGTGGAAAAAGCAGTGAAAAGTGCTGCGATGTCTGGTGATAAATCGTTACACAAATTTTCGCTGGCACACGGAGAAATTACTTGAATTTATTACCATTGCCGAAAGACGCTGCTAATGTGTGCTTGGGATAAAACGTATTTTAACTGCGGAATTTATTTCATGCTTGCTTCGAGAAATTATTATTCCAGAAAGCATTAATAACGCTCACGGCGTTTGTTTGCACAATTATAAAACGTTTAATTATACGTTCCGCAAGTCACATTCGCTGGAAAACCTAGGTTCAAGGATACGCTGGAAGTATAAGCGGAATTGCATCTATTATAACAAACTTCTCAAACGCAATAACAATTAGATTCGCAATTGCGCAATTGCAAAAAATGTCAAATTCGCGTATACAAATTCAATGATTATCGTATCTAGAGATTCCATAACTTATGGCCACCGAATGGAATGCTAATAATCCCTGTTTCCTAACAATTGCATAATGTAAATGATTCAATCATGAATTCGGAATTAATTGGCTTTGCAATAAAATTGCTTTTACTGTCACTATTCTGCAATGCGAAACAGCAAGTAAACTATAAATCATGATCATACTTCAGCATTACAACACGCAATAATTGCGAATAATTGAAATATTATACAATTGGCTGTTGTTTAGCGCGTAATTGATATAATGTGAAATTCCATTCGCAGTTTCTTGTTTCAGCCGAGTAAATAATGGTCTACGATCATAGTAAACACATTAGTTATCTAATATGGCGTTGATTGTAAATGAATTCAAAAATTTCTCAGAATGAACAACAGAACAAAGCACGAATATGAATTAAAGCATTCGTTTCATTCATAATATTGCAGCCAACATTAAACTTTATTAAATACCTAATAAATCTTAATATTTTGATCAACATTGGACAATGTTAATGACACTAATCACAGAGTAACAGAATTGAAATAATATTTAAACATTTAAAAACGTAATGAACAATCCTGTTATAGTATGATAAAGAAAATTTATGGCTTTGCTGGAAATGTGAAAATCATCAGATTTTACATCTCAAATTTCATTACTGTAATGAATTCTTTTCATTAATACATAGTTTTGACCTAACTGGCTTATATACGGGTAATTCGAAAATATGAGTAAATATTTTCAAAAAATATATATGTGAAATTCACAAGCCGTAAAGCGCAAACGAAAGGGTTGCTTTTCGCTATTTTCATTACTTGCGTAGTTCGTGTTACTTCCGCGTTTTTTCCTGAACAGTGATATGTCTAACGATGGTCAGATTTTCCTTCAACCGGGTGTTTAATAATCAGTGTCAAATATGATGGCTTTTCTCCCTTAAATCATTAATTTCGGACAATATTTCGTAACAACACTTTCTCATTTATTCATATCGTGACATTCACAACTTCATGTACAACTAACTGTATTATTTAAAGGTGGTCAAACCAGGCAGATATTTTATGTAGTATGCCAGTCGATAAAAGTCTTAAGCTACCAGGCGGACAAGAAAATATCTCTTCATAAATTATTACCTGCTTCAATACCTCTACACAAGTGTGCGCTCAAACGCTAAGAAAAGCCATGGATTGAAGTTGGACAGCGCGTCCAGTCGGGAAACTGTTTTTGATTTACGACATCTTCATTCGACCACTTCGATTGCACTTTATAGCTTTGTTCTGCTTAATTTCACCCCCATCAAACTCATACCACAAAGCTCTAAGAAAGAATAATTCTTTTCTGTTCCTTCGGAACTCATTTGCATCTTAAGGTTATCCTATGTCTTTGTTGCTAGCATTCACGTTGCAGGCCAGCAAGTATTGCATCATTGTTAGTCAGCCGCTTGAAATTCAGCGCTCCGACTTTCCATCCCTGATTTCCATAACATGCTGCAACCATGCGCACACAAAGAATACGGAAAACCTAGTGAAATAAATGCAAACGCAAACGATAGTGTCACAGCAGTTTGATGCACTTGTATTCTTCCCTATTTATTTAACTTCGGAGAACACGAGCGGAATGTGCAAGAGTTACACGGAGACTTGTGATCAATTCACCCCTTTGGAGAAGTCCACCATCCCGCAGGCGACGTTAGAGGCGATGTTATGCCTCGATAAATCAGCGATGAATGGCGCAATTTATTGCGCCATTAATAGCGCGTGTTAGACGAGAACAAATAGTAAATATTGGTGGCAAATATTAGCGCAAAATTAAATCGCTGCAAAGGCATCTCCAGAAGCCCATCGACTACCACGTCCACTGTGCAATCTCAGCGCGCCTCTCATGGCCGAAATTAATTAAAAAACTTTTGTCTGCACATGCAAATATTCGCACTGCTACCAGGAGCAGTCCACTGAATTTGCGAGCCGCCCTTCGTCACCGACTTACTGCCGGATGATCCGGATGTGTGCAAATCCACAGTCTAGCGCAATTGGGAAGTGACAGTCGGCAATGAAGCAAATCCTAAGTATACGTCTGCAATTACTTGGCGCAGGCAAATTCGGTGTCGAGGAACGACGGACTTTTCCACAGTTTCCCAGGACGTGGGGCGTCATCCTCGGCTGAATGGCAGGCTTACAGGTACCCCAACAAGCTGGTTGCAAATAGTGCGGTCGCAGCTTAAGCGCTGAACTAATATTTTATCACTGCGCCTTGCAACCCCGATGCAATTAGCGAATGTCGCGAAGGAAACAAGCTGAAATTTCGCGTGATTTGTCATGATGATTTGTCGATTGGCGATTTCCCAGCCTAATCACCAGCGCTTGCATTGTTTGCTTGTTTTTGGTCGGCTTTTGTTGGCCCGAAAATTGATATGAATTATTGTATTCAGTTCGATACTGGTGCGCCTTTCTGTCCGCGATCAGCACATTGTTCATTGTCGCCCTCCTGCCGCCCTCAAACCTCGCAATGCGAGGTGTTTTGTGCGTCCATTCATAATTCATCAAGCGCATTCGTTAATTACACGCACCGAACGCACTCTGGCGATGCTGGGGATGCGTGCAATCGACGATTGCATCTCATAATTTGCCGGATAAAAAGCACGCAGTACCCGATTAAATTTAACAAATTGAATTTATTTGCCATCAATTGGTTGCCGCGATTTCGATCGAAAATTTGGTCCTTTCATGAGGGCGATGGAGAGGATTGGGCGGCTGTGGATGACGACGCCAAAAACGCCCATTTTGTGTTTTTCCAGTAATTTGCTGAATATTTATCGATTCATGCGCTCCACCATTGCGAACATGTCAATTTGATTTACGCTGTGAAGCAATTGTTTAGAGCAAACTCAAATTCAACACCTGACTATAAACAAAATAAATAATTGGCGCATTTCAATAAATTGGCATTTTTGTCACGCTTTATTTGCCATCCTCCAGCTCCATTATGCCCATCAATTCTACTCAATTGACAGTGCTGCCTCAAACATTAGATAAATGGCAACTATTATCACTTTACAGCAAATAGAAAACTAAGCTTTATGAAATTATCTACTGATATAATTGAACCAAACGATAACGTCATTTTGATTGAGATTATGTAATTCCAGATTTAATTAGATTCCTTATAGACAAAGTTGAAGATAGATGTAGGTGCTTGGGGGACAATTCGCTTACAATTGAGCATTTGTAATGCGTCTTTGAAGTTTGTTGCCGAGAGCAACAGGAAGTCAAGCACCGCATTCGCATCCGAATAGATCTTGTGGTCACCAAGATTGAAGCTAATAAGCCAAATGGGCTGAACTAATTAACATTTCTTGGATGGCATGTACCCGTCATCAACAAATTGATTAATAATTGTCAACAATTAGGGTGTTCCCCTGGCGAAGTTTTTGGAGAAATAGATGAGAAAAACCAATAATCGAAGTTGTCGATCTCCAAAATTCTTTATTTAATTAAGCTGGAATCCCCGACTGGTTTCGGCCATCATGGCCATCTTCAGGGGTATATTAAAACAAATGTGGATACAGACACCAACTGATGGCACCAAAGAACATATTGTTGTGCCCTTGCACCACAAAACCAATAAAGTTTTTCTGTCTCTCCTGTTATTTGTTGTGATGGACTTTGTTATTCTTCAGGCTCTAATTTTAGTCTGCATTCGTTTAGAAGAAGCAAGATTCGTTCTAACTATTGCTGCTTAAGAACTATCCATGTCTCGATAATGATTTCTGTCAAGCAGATGCGTCTATTTGCATATGGAGCACTCAATATAGACGTATTTTACTTGGCCTCCATTTACTTGACGGTTTCGGTTACAAGTTCGCGAGCATATCAATTACCAGCACAAGTTTCGTACATGTAATTGCCAAATTCGATTGTAATTCCGGCACGTCGCATGCGATTGCGATCTCAAAGCTGCAATTTATTTGCGAAATAGGCAAATGCGGAAAAGTGTGAACAAAGCGCTTATTTGTGAAATTTATGCAATAATTTCACGCCGCAGCGTCCATCCGCGAATGTATATATATAAAGTAAAACACGCAAATTTAGCAGCATTACGTAGAATTCAATTATGCACATGCATTTAAAATTTATCAATTCACGCCGCGATGCACATTTGGACCGCTTGATGATTACGGCATAAAAGCACTTTTCACTTGCCGTTTTTCGGCTGCAACTTGCGCCAACCGAACAATAGCAATGAACAATTCCGGTCGGAGGGCAAATGCAATAATCTAGCAAATATGGAAAAATCTATCAGATTTAGCGAGTGCCGCACTACGCCTCATTCCGGTCTCTTTCCGAATAAAGTTGCCGTGCGAATAATTAAACAATTTGCGCATTCGCGACTTTTTCTGGCCGGAAATAACGCTGCGGACGCTGGGATAATGCGCGTTGCGCATGCATTATGCAATTATCGAATGCATGCGCCACCATTGCCAATGTTTTATTGTGCAGCAGCGTTTTTGCATATTTCACCGGTTGCTGCAGCGGGTGATTAATAATTTCACGCACAATGTGTTGGTACAAACGATTCTAATGAGCGATATAAATCATTCAGGGGCACATCGCCGCAGTCGACTTTTGTCCACTGCAGCAACATATCAACAAATGGAAAAAAGGCGCATTTTTCCCGGACTGCAAGTGGCAACCGTCAGCACCAAAGCTTTCACCGGTCGCACACAATGTTATCAAGCTATGGCAAATCAATGCTTATCTCGGCTGTAAAGCGACATGCCACAGATATTTGTCCACTTTTAATTATTGCGATTTGTTGAAAAGGATGCGCCACTTTTACGGACAGCGATCGCCCACGGGGACGTCTAAATTATCACCCTGTATCACATGAAGCTTTGATGTTGCGAATTCTGTTGTGTTGAGGGTGCGTTCGCGTGGAGTTTTTCTCTCTATGCTTTCGCGTTTTTCGTGTATTTTGCGTTGAGTGAGATATGGCAGCTTGTTCGGGGGCGGAGGCTCGTTTGATTTTTATTTTTACATGGCTTGAAATTACGTTGCTTTTTTGCGGTGGCTTTGTTTTGTTTAGTTGCAGCCGGATGTTATTGCACGAAGCTGTGTTTTGTTGCTGTGTTATTTGCCTGTATTATCCTGCTAACTTCGCAACGAAGAACACTTCAACTAAATCTTTTGAGCAAAAACAGAGCAATGTTCACAACAATTTGCATGGTATTTTTGTGTGCTGTAGACAACAAGTTCTTGTAATAATAATTCATGTGAAATGTCCTTGTCGATCGATTAATTTAACTTTGAAATATGTTAAGATAAGAAAGATATGTTCTTGGAGTAAACACACATGAAAGTAAGTTTGAAATTTACTTTGAAATGACAGCAAGACCTCAAGCAGAAGAAGAAACAGATCGTAGTCTAAACAATTCGCTTTATTGATGTGAATTAAAGCCTTGAAGTAACAAATCTGAAATGCTTGTTCTTGATTGATTACTCACACGGCGTTTAATTAGCACGATTCCCATCTGCTTCTTGCGCTTCGGTACAACTTGTGTTCACCTTACTTTGTTCCTCCTTGCCAGGCTGCTTTTCAATGTTTGATAAACAAGGTTCACATTAAAGGAAATTTCTTTTGTTCTTCTCTTTTCGCATTTTCATCCAGACCAGCAAATGCAATGTCATTGTCCTCTATTTCTGTCTTCTCTTGTAAGTTTCGTTAAGTATAATTATGTATGTATTAGAGTTAACATTTCCAGATTCTACCCTTCTCTCTCATCATAAGGGTAGTTCTTCGTTATCTAACTCTGCAAGATTATTTTCCTATATATTTCTTATTCTCTGGATATATTAGATGTTTCACTCCAGTTTTCATCTTGTTTTATCTTTCGGATATCTATACTGGCTTGATCCAGAACTTAGGGCTCTTAAGTATGTAGGTTTAATTCTCTCCATTGCTTGTTTGCTGTAATTATATAGTAATGATTGTTTTCAATTTTCCACAAAAAATAATTCCAAGAAAAACGATCTGTTTGATAGCAAACCCTATAAGAGTATTGGAAATTGGAGAAAAACTAAGTTACAAACAATTGAATTCTAGTAGAATTGAAATTATGTCCATGATGTCGAATTTTCTTTCAATAATTTGTATCAGAGTAGATTTCCGCCGTCTTCTTGGCGACTGCACTACTGTTAGTATACTTTACTTGTCACAGAAATTTGTCTTTCTTAAAGCCTACTTCATCAATCTTGAAAAATCCAACTGCGTCTTGTAGGACATCTAATTATGCACCTGACACACTGATTTGACATTTCAGATCTTTCAGATCCGCTTACTTTTTCGTTAACTAAATGAATGCAAATTGTAAAGTACATTAAACGGGCAATAATATGTAATTTCCGGTTTATCTTAGTGCTATGCGCAGCCAAACAAAGTAATAATTACAAGACGCTTTTTCGACGCTCACTTTTTACGCGAAAAGGATGCCGAAAAGGAAGACTGGGTGGGTGTGGTGCTGAGCATCTGGAAGCCAGGCAAACTGTAAGTAACAGCATGGAAGACATTAAGGAGAACATGTTGAAAGCTTTGAGCCTATAACAGCGTTTACGACTAAATGAAGCGTTAGCGTAAAAACGCCAAAAGCGGAACATCGTCCCGAATGCGGCACTTTGGGGCGAATGAAAACTGCACTCGCTCCCAATCCGTCGAATGCGGCTCATTGCGTTGCGCATATCACAAGTTTATAAGTTGCTGCACAAGTGGCCCGTATCTCCTAAACAATTCACTCGGTTGTACGTCAATTGCGCCTCCATTTCGCGTAGGATGCAGATCCTGGTGCAGCCTGGAGCTGCGCCATCCTGTGCATCATTCACGCCCGACGAGCGTGACAAATGGCCGAACAAAAGTTCCCGGCACGAAATTCTATTAAAATGTTAATTCCGAAATATGCACTATCGCACAGCTGCATCGAGGGCACACGTCGACGTGTCATTTCCGTGACCTGGTGACGCTTTCCTAATGCCGAAACGGAACGCACTATCTTCAGAATCGTACGATTCCTTGGGCCGCAAGCTTACGCGGATTGCAGGCACAAATATCAATGTCAATATGCTTAAATGCTTTCATCGCTAAGATAACAAGGCACCAATCAATAAAAAGAGATATTATTGGCATTAATCTTTCACTCAAACGTCAGACGCGGAATTGTTTAAGGATAACAGATGATCGCGAACTGAAGGAGCCAAGGAATTAATCAGCCCGACAATAATGTCAAATGCGAGATAATTAATGATTTATTTTTGTCGGGAATGAGAATTGCATCCTTTCTTGATCGAAATGGGGGAGTATATTGATTGAATTAAACTGCACTTGGGTATTCATCGATATCAACGAACCGAGTGGAAAGAGCGTAATCCTGATGTTTGTTTGCACCGTTAAAAAGTTATATTGGGAAACTTTGTGATTCGATATCGCATTATACGAGAACGAAGTTTGGCCAAAGAGCAAGGTAGAACGAGGTAGACTCGCGAATTATTGAAACGCTCGTAGGAATGTTGTATAAATGTTGACAATAATTTAAATTCCAGCTATCTTTAAGATTAACGAACCAACGCGACTTTGACGATCTCCAGAGACCGAAAGAGAAGGCAAAGTACGTAATTTCGTTCCCATTTCTTTTACTATCTAAAAGTAATTAAGATAGAAGGAGCTCGATGTAAAGCGAGCTCTATCCGAAACAGTTTCTGCGCTTCAAGATTTTATGGATAAAATTTTAAAATGCCATTTGCCAAGTGCAATGCTCGAAAGAAAGAATCCAACTAAAATACGAATTACGAGGAGATACATTGTTAATTAACTAAAACAGCTCCTTTCGGGATAACATCCTGAAGTAAAACTTGTTACAATCAAAGCGCAACGCGATACTTTACTGTACATACTGTTTCCTCGCAAAGCCAACAAAGACCAACTGCTAGATGCCATTAATATTGTTGCAGTTGCGATCTCGAGATTGCTAAAGACGCCTATTGCGACAACGCATAAATGGAGTAATCACAAAGTGACAACTAGTTAATATGCCTGTGCTGGAAGCAGTAGGAAGACACAAGGCTGGCGAATAAATCACCAAAGCGGCGAAATGGGCACTTACGGATTTGATGTCACATAAAAGACGCCATAAAATTAATGCCTTTGTTCAAAATATCAGCTGATATATCGCCACAATGCAACAATTCTTCTATGATCCATAGCGATAAATTTAGGTGCGTCGAAACTGCTCATAAAGTCATTTTCCTGATCACACAAAGATCAGAGACTCAAACGTATCCATCTACAAAAGAATCTGTCTATATAGGTCCTAGTGAAATGGCATAATCCCTGGCATAAATCTAATAAATGTAGAATAGATTTAATAAGGTGTTCATGACGTATGCAGCTACAATTCATTACTACTCTTTCAGAATAATCCAATTCGTTGAGTTTTATCAACTGGTACTAGTAGCAGGGCGGTCAGAATACATGCGAATATCATGCAGCTGAATTCTCATTAGGGAATGAGCCAATTATTCCACATTGATGATGAATAGTATAATCGGTCACCCATTTCGCTGTTATTATACAGTATTATATTGTCTGCATTGATACGATGGCTTTCTGCGTTAGTGCTGGAATATGCGAGCACGATATCAAAGGTTTGATAGCAGGAGCGTAATCATCGGATGCAAGTCGATATATCTTGATGCATCGGGCTAAAACCATCAGAATGCAAATCCACGTTTTGCATGCTAATTACGAGTGCATGTGATGAAGTGTATAACAAAATATGACTTCATTTGCCCAAGCTAGAATCTAAAATCAGTCTAAGTAGTAGGCGGCGCTGGGCAATACCGTAACATCATTTCAAATGGGATTTTATGCAGATTTAATGAATATACCGTGACGGTATCTCAAGGCAAATGTCTGGGCAAAACTGCGATATCAACGAGGTGCCGAGTAAGGGAGCGATGAGCCCGTTTAACCCCTCTGTACTGCAGAAACACGTCGCATGTTGGTTATACTATACATGCCCATGTTTCCGTATTGCTTCCAGGCCCAAGTCGTGAATGTAATAAGGAAGCGAGGCGCAGGAGCTAGTGGTGCTCCTCTCACCAAGTTGACGACAACGGAGGATGTCTTAAGCATCGCGCAGGTGCGCAAAATTGGCATACGACGACGATGTGCGGCCATTGATGGCATAATGCACCCTGGGTTTTCGTGACACTGGGTGCTTTGCACTTTGCCCCGTCTTCAAATGCGAACGATTTGCATACACCTGCCCCTTATGACACCCTAAACTTCACACGATAGCAACAAGAGCAAAGGATTTCTAATTTCACTCCTTGCATCAAATCAGATATTGTAATCAAGTCGAATTAATCAAGTAAGAGTTTAGCAGTGCCTTTATTTTTTCCTTGGCAAATTTGCCCGCCCTTTATAATTCCGAAAGATAAATATATTCTGTAGCAAAGTGTCACATTTGTGGGTATTAATAAAATTAATGGAGAAATTGCGCAAATAAATGAGGTTGCTGCTTAAGCGTGACGAATTATTCAAAATTATTCCGATTTTTTGCATTGAGCAATGTTGCAATGTTGCGACAACTAATGCCAAATAAATTACAAGCTGTTTGTGCACATTTTACAGCACACTTTGACATTGGTGACGCGCTACCGAAGGAAGAAAAAGCGAATTAAAATAATGCGCGGCGCGAGGGATGAATTATGCATGCAAATGCACCGAAACAACATGAAAAATATGGCTAATTGCAAAGTCGGCATAAAATAATGCTTGATACTGATCGTGGACGCGAATGCTGACCATGCTGAACATGGCTTCGAATGGACCAGCGAAACAGATCGCGAAGCGATGACAGTTTTGCACCTATCTGCATTTATGCAGGTGTAATTTATATTCAATCGTCCACGTTTGTGTCATTGGCAGCGCAATCGATGAATGTGTTCAACTTTTCACTTGTTTGCCATAACGCCATCCGCATGCAATATGTAATGCAGATTGACACCAAATCGAGATGTTGCATTCACCTGCTTTCCGATTCCGGACATTGTCACACAGCGACTCCTAATCGAATCATTTCCAATGTGTTAAATGAAATGCGGACTCAAATGGCTAACAACATCGAGAATCTCGCATGAATAAAATATATACCATGCAGATATATCTGCGATAGTGCAAAGTCAAATTGCCATAACTTACCTCAAATGTTTCTTCAGAAGAATCGAGAAAATGTTAAAGTTTGCAATGAGGATCTGGTCTTATCTATATTATGAGTGACATTTTCTATGATTCAAAGATTCCCCTCAAATTCCATGTTAGTTCTGGTTCTTATTGTGCATGGAACACTGCGAAAACATTTGTTATAGAATTTGATGGCACAAAACTGAAACACTCTCCAGCTTAAACTTGTTCAGGTCGAGTTTGTAAGGCACTTACTTGATATGCAAATCGGCTGAATACGAATCCATTTGCAGGCGATAAATTCCTGAATTACTGAATAATATATAAAAATGTTTATCGCTTGACATGGACAGCTAGAGCACTGCAAAATTCGAAGATGCATGCATTGGATTCACCGTATATCGAGTGTTAAGAAAACTTTGCCATGCCAGAATAATTGTAAAATCTGCACTCGCCCTGCTCGATTGAAATGTTTAACGTAGAATAGGATGCATTTTTCGTCCTATATTCGCTATGCCTGTCTTGAAAATAGCAACAGTGCAAACAGTAAACTAAAATGATGAAATTTATGCGATGCAGATATAAAACCCGCCCCCAAGAACACGACTATTGTGTACTGCCATACTTGCATTCATGTAAGTTGTGCATACAAAAATCCTCTCCTGGAACTATAAGATATTCAAACGTCCTCTTTGTCCATCGTTATCATTTGTTAAACACGCGAAATGGGGTTCAAAATTATACCAAAGGGTGATTATTCACATTCGACGACGAAGGAATTAACGACGAATAGTGCCCTTTGCGTTATTCGCTTGTCATTTGGCATATTTCCGGCAATCAATCTGTTCCACGATCTGAGGTCCTTGTGGTGATCGCAGTGCGTTAAGTCGTTTATATTCCAACTGAAAACTGGGGTGGTTTCTTTGAGGCCTCACTTTAGCTTCTACACTTCTTCAAATCTGCATTCATTCCGATGCTGCTAGCATGAGGCAAAGTAAGAAATGAGGGAAACACGTGAACTCATTCAAGCATTTTCTGCGCTCCATGACAAAGCAAACGAGAACCAAGATGACGGCATCTGATAAATACTGGCTGCGCCACATATGGATCTACAGATCCAAATATAATGCTCCAAGTTCTTGTACATACGTGGATGCTTTACGGCTGCTTTCTTTGATCGTTGAAAGCGAACGACTGCAGAGGAAGTTATTAGGCGAATAGAAATTGCAATTGGACGAAAGTTTTTAATTAGTCCTTTCACCGTTCTCCATCCGCCTGCAGTTTGCTTGTCATGTATGTGCACGTTAATGCGATGACCGTATCTACTGTAATTCGCAGTGCATTACTAGTTAAACTTGGCCATCTGAAAAACCAAAAGGTTTCCACGTACGCATCACGACTCAGGAGCAAAGTTTACACTAACCCAAGCTATTTGCCAATTGGAACGTGAAATTTATTTGAAATTATCTTTCTGTAAAACGGTAACGAGCCCACTAGAAATGTTGGATGTAGGTATAGAACAGTGACGAATAATTGCGACTTGATCCTGGTTCTGAGACTCTCTACAAAGCACAAACCCTTTGATCTCAATTACATCTTATTTCCTTTTAGATTTAATATGTTGTTAATATCTGATTTGATAGATCATTGTCCTGGTAATTTCGATATTGTAGTAGAAGTAATTTTGAAGTATTTGAATAAACGCTGTTAAGTCTTTATACACGATACCGAGTTTTCCTCCTCTAGCCATAGTTCACGTTACAAAGAGTGTTGAATAACATCCATCAACAAGTCAAGCGAGGACTCGCAACAAGATCACTGAAAAGGAGCCCGCAACCAGCGGTGTTCATCACAAAACAGAAAACAGGCTGAACAATTATATTCGACATCCATGAGGTGAAAATAAGAAAGGAAAGAAAATATATTTCCAGTCAAAACTAGCGTAAAATAAAGTTGTAGATAAGTTTATTGTATTGTATTATTGGCCAAAAAATGTTGCGAAGATTTGCAGAGCATTTACTGTTCTGTTCCTTCATCATATTCCTGTTTTTGATAATGCTATTATTGAGCCATAAACTGCTTGTCAAACAATTGATATGTTGGCGAATGCAATTTCGTTCCTCTTCAGGTATAGTCAGGTATAGTTTATGCACAAACTGAAGATCTCTCTTCGAATACAGATCATCTTATCATCTGCAATATGAACATTACTCCGGTGACTTGATGCCGCTGTCGGAACATGCCAAAACTGTGCGCTAAGTGCCTGATACATCGATGGCGATGACTTTACACTTAACTATACTGGAAAGTCGAGACAAGGCCATTACCATATTAGCATGAGCATATCAGTCACTCATGGCTAATTTATTCTCGTAATTAATTTCCCTATAGGTATATATCGCACCCGATGATGACGGCAGATTTCGGCCGGGAGGGTTTCAATCCGAAACAGTGCGTTAACATTCTATGAACAAATGTACAAATAGAGTGTTTCTTTTGTCTTTCGCGCCTCGTCCAGGATGGCCTGGCGTTACAAGGATACGCCATACTTTGACAGGATACTTCTCACTGCCATTATTATATCCGTATGTTTATTGCCGCAATCGTCCTTTTTCCGTTCCGCAGTTGTTAAGCCTGTAATGGACGAAACTAATGGACGACATAAAGAAAACCTTTGTTGTTTTTAGTTCGCTTCATAGCTTCATGTGGAAGAACTGAAACTCTTCAATTTCCTAATTGCTTGGGAGGCTCTAGAGAAACTATGTCTGCATACGCAGACGAACTGAGTGGCTGAGAGGAAGTAAGATTCGTAGGTATCAATAAACCAAAAAGAAATGGAAACTTTCTGGCAGAGTGCGAAACAAAACGAGGCAACAAAATGGAAAAGTTGTTTCGATTTGAACGAGAGACGTTGATGGACGAGGAGGATGGTCAGTCATCCCGCGGCAGAAATTCGCTGGAGGCTGACAGCCAGATAGCGGTGCGAATTTGACTTGAAAGTATCATAACTCTTACAGCAAGCCAGCATCCCGACCCGTTCGCAATAAATCGATATTCGTACTTCTGCTCTTGCCGCCTTAGGCGATCCGATTCGTATTAATCATTTTTCAATCCGCCTTGCTTTGTTTTCCATCTGGCTATGATTGTAATCAGTCCGTAGGCGTCGCATCGATTTCACATCAATTCAAATTCGTTATCGCCTTGAATGACAGCTGGCCCATCCGCTATCTAACGCCATCACAATTAATCAACTGCCGTTAGATGCGCGTCTTCGAAATTGTCTTAACATCACCGCGGACAAATCACACCCGCCAGGCCAGGCAAAACCGACAAATTGACATCGAGTGCGTGAATTGTGTCGGGATCCGATCCCTGCTAAAGCCGCTTGTCGTGCCATGTTTCGATAGCGTGACCAAATCGCTTAATTTCGCAGATACAAGACGAAGGCTTAAAGTATCAGTGGACTACGACCACGGACAGGATCCTCTACAAGCAAAAGTCACCGTTTCAGACGCGTTCTCGCCTTGTTGGCCTTACATCCCACATCAAACTTTCAAAACCAATACATTTCTCACCAGCTTTATTTACAAACATAAATTTCCCGCCCGATTCTTAAGATTTATTTATTTGCCTATGCGATTGTGAAAGAAGTGACCCTACACCAATGTGCTGGGTTCGTTTCCCAGCCACAGAATAATTATTCGGTGTGTTATAACATCGAAACTCTCCCAGGTATCATACTAACAATTTTCACAATAGCCAACTAAT
>JAOEHK010000008.1:154725-167086 GCA_025447835.1 Labidoglobus nevermanni
TTTTCACAATAGCCAAACTAATTCTACTGAATATCTTAGAAAATGAGGTCTATTAATATAAGGAGAACTTCAAATAGTTCAACTTGCAGTTGAATGAGTGGAGGCCGATGTGGTGTAGTGCTAATGTCGACAGACGCCACACCAATGTGCTGGGTTCGATTCCCAGCCACGGAATAATTATTCCGTGTGTTATAAATTCGAAACTCTGCGAGGTGTCATACTAATATGTTTGACTATCGTCAACTCATTAATAAACTGGCTCAAATTATCATACAAATTGAAATTACAAACAAATCTTGTAGGATAAAGGAAGAAATGAAGAATATGCGATAAATTTCGTTATAGAAAAATGGTGACGTATTAATGCGACTAGATATGATAAGAAGAAGATTGTGGAAGAATGTCGTGGACGTATTCGATGGCTTCGGGGGAAGAAAAGCAAAGAACGCGAACACTAATTCGAGAATATTAACTACTATCTCTCGATTCCACTGGATGCGCGTAACCCCCGATTGTCTGCAGTATTTTTGGGCGTTCTCTAGCAATGCCATCTTTTTACGACACTTTGCACTTGAGGTACTTCCCGGAATTTGTAAGAGGAAGCGACGCGGCGACGCTTAATAATTTTTATCTCTGCTCAAACGCTCATAACTTGCTAAACAAAGTCGACACTGCGACGAAAAGGTGCAGAAGCTTAAGAATGAAAGGGTAATTATATTCGCGGAGATATAAATGTGAAGATGAGAACGAAAAACTGTGCATTTTACCATCATCTAATTGCATTTCGGATAAAATTTAAGGATACTCTGGTCATTCGCAGATCATATGGATATAGAAGCAATTGAAATTGAAATTTCCTAGTAGGCCACAAGCTGGACCGATTTGGCTGTTGGTTGCCAGTAAAAAAATCGAGCTGCAGATTACTTGGGATACGCTAGGCTTTAGGCCGACTTTTTGCCGGCCCTTTTGGCCTCGTCGGCTAAAGGTAAAAGGAGCTTAAGGAAAATTACATTAAAGTTGCAATAGTTTGATTGAAAGGGCTTAAAGCGACAAAATTGCCAATCGAGAACATTTTATATGAAATGTTTCAGTAGGGTAAGATTTCGATATGTAGAAATAGCAAAAAGCTTATAAACGTAATTCAAAACTAAAGATTATACAAGAAAATTGATTTGAAACTAATGTTAACGAACTTTAAAGTAAGTTTAAAGCCATTTTAATCATATTCATTTCGTATCATAAAACATGAGTTGAAAAGAACAAAAAGTGTATGCAGTCAGAATAAATGTAGCAGGATGAACAATGAACACGATAACAAGTAGTGTTCGAGGAAATAGGGTTGAAAGGCGGTTGATGACTCTATTAAATTGGGGATAAATTGTCGTTCGGCTGGACTGCATGATTATTGACGCCGAACGCAAGCGATTGCACCCTGACGTGCACAAATATGATTCAGGAATGGCGCTGTGGTATTAGGGAAACAATCGAAAAGTGCAATTTAGAATAAAAATAACATGGAGGCACTTGAAGCATACACGTTTCGTTACAACACTTTTAGCATTTGCTGCGATCACGCTAGGCCATAGCGAACGTTAACGCGAACGTTAGCATTTACGCTTCACCTTCTGCCCCACAAAATATGCCAATCGACGGGGATGGTGGCGAAGGCGGCAAGCACCGATAATGCAAGAAAACGCCGCCGTTCGCTGGCACGCAATCCGTGAATAATTCTAACTTAGTCCACCTGACGGGGAATCTAATAGTGTAATCACAATGTGGTCCTTATTTTCCGCAAGCAAAACACAATCGCACCATGCTCTCATCCAAGGACTAGTTTTCAAGAAATTTCCAAGCGATTGAAACGGTTGATTTCTCATTGAAAGAAATATTCAAACTTTTCTTCGAGAATAGTATATAAGTGCAAACCACATTGTTTAACCGCTTTGTTGTAAATAGAACCGCATATATGTAGAAATCCTTCAAATAGTTGAAAGAGTTGTTGAAGGAGGAGTAAGTGGTAGTAATTTTTATTGCCATTCAACGAATTGTCCTGACAGGCGAGCCGCAAGTTGAATGTCGCCTCGTAAATGGTTGCCAGCACTGGAAGGACAATGAATTTGGCGAAACACGACGACTATGGGGGCAAATGTTGGACGTTGCTAGGTTGCACGATCTGTGTCCTCATGTGTCGTCATCCCGATACCAAGCCATGCACATGGAATTACTATTAGTCGAATTACACAATGCAACTGTGCAGCCCAATGTCGTTATAGATCATGGAATTGTTTAAATGCCATTCATTCCAAGTACGTTGTTTATTTCCACAATTTCCCATGTTCAACGTATTGGTGACGAATCCCCCGTGGAGGAAAACGTGGAAAATGAACTCAGTGCGTTTCCGTAACATCTTGTTTGCTTTTAATATCCTTCCAATGTTACATTTTAATTTCTTTCCATAAGAAAATGCATCAGAGATTGACTGGCTATGTGTATGTGTTGAAACCATTGGAAAAATCCTATCGCCCTGAAGCCGTTTGCAATTTTAATTTCCGCTCCCATCCTTTTTACTTTCACTTCATTCGTTCTACAATCTGATGCGCGGTTGCTTATTCTATGAAACGTTGGATTTAATACCAACAAAACGTGAATATCAACTATTATGCACATTTCTCCTAAGGGAATTAGACATTTTTATCATTTTGCCAATTTCCGCACGCCAGTTTTCCGTTCTATTAAAAATTCCATTAAGTTCTCTTGACAGGCCATCTGCAACCAATTTAATGTTAATTGTTTTATGATCAGTATTAAAAGTGTGAAATTAATTTAATGCCGCACATAAATTTAACAAATTATAGCGGCTGTAAAACAGCAACGACACATTTTTAGAAAGATTTTTTATTCGCTCTATAGTTATATTATTCATAACTGTACTAACAATATATAATAGCCTTAATTGAGGTTGTGCCATTAAATTAATGACAGCATATAAAAGTACGTAATTACAGTTAATTTTTGGTCTTATTTACATATTCAGGTTTGAAAGGACTCATCGAGTGTGCTTAGGATTGCATGTCAAAGGAAAATGTAGGAACTCCACCAAAGTGATTCAAGAAATAAATTTAAACCCTCATTGGTTTTGATTTCCATGCAAGTCTAAGCTATAACAAATTTGCATAATCGTGGAGGTTTACAGATGAAATCAGCACAGAGAGAAGTGGAGCAGCCAAGATTTCAATTAGTTGTCAACACTAGAAGTGGCGCAAACTGAATGCGATCGTGATATGCACATAATTGATAACTACTCACGATGCCTTTGAAACAATTTGCTTGTACATACTTGCATTCACAAGCCTGATAAATATTTCATTTTTAATTAACTCTCGTGCTTGCAAATGCCCACTGACCACCGATTTTTTGCATACAAGAGCAATCAGTGGCTGCTTGGCTTTAACGCAAATACGCACGCCAAGCGATTACAGCGGGGAGCCGGGAAATGCACCGAATTGTCGCTTGGAAAATATGTCTGCAAATAGCTGGGGGCATGCTGAACTGACCCGATTTCTGTCGCAAAACATCGTTCGCATGCTTTGAGATTCAAATTTTAAAACGCATGCTGGCCCCAGAATCGCCTCCGGTGAATGTCTCGGTAATCTCGTCGAATATGCCAACGACGAATGTTTGTTCTATAGTTTGTTTGCGCCACCACAAGCAAACAGATTGCCCATTTTCCACTGCAATTATTTGTTTCTACCATCCTAATTGGCACAAAACCGGTAGTTAAACATTTGCCTGCCAAATACACAGGTCTCATATTGCCTGCATCATTCCAATTCGTTTATAGCTGCAAGCATTGTTCCTGGTTTATCTAGGTACATCATATTACTTCCTTACCTATTCGCTTTCAGTCGCTGTACTGTTTATATATCAATTTATTGAACATTCAATTGTTGACAATTCATGAGCTTTCTTGAGTTCTAGTAAGTTAAGTTCTTTATTTAGTTTAATATTTACAATCTTACAAACGAAAATGTAAATTCCTTGAATATAGATTTATGTCCATCAAATTATCTCCATTATTTGATTCTATTTCATCCCTTATTAATCTAACTTTGCGAAATCCAACCTAAGACCAGGAATAAATTAACTTTTTAGCTGGATTATTTATCAATATGCGAAATGTTATATTATGGCACACTAACTAAAATGTGAAATTAAAAAATCTAGAATAATTCTTGTAATTTCATTATTTTCGCTTATAAATAAGTCCTGGAGATGGTAAAAGAATTACTTCACTTCAACAAACTTCAATATACTAACTAAACTAAATAGGCTGCTAAGAGTTGGGAATATTAACACACCCTTTGTTGATATTCTTTGCATGGAATGAAAACTTAGCTAATACTTGGGCGTAAATGATAAATACTAAAATATCGAGTTGTTGTTCAGTGTTCAGTAAAATCGAATGAAACTGCCTATGTACACTTCAAATAAATAATTACAAACTGGTCCAGTGACCGATTCACAATCAGGAAGCGCTCCACATTCAGTACTGGGAAGTCTGCTGGAAACTCAATGGACTCAGTATCAAATCCGGACCTGGAAGCATAAAACATAAATGTATCAATTTAATCCACTTTCTTCGCGTTCCTCGTATGCTGGAGCTGAAGTAAAGGGGGCGACGAAAACAAAAGGACTGCATGCAGGCGCACAAAGCCGCTGAGTGCAAGTGGGAATTCTTTTACATTCGCAACGGCGCCATTTTCCTGTTTTCCTGCGCCGCACTCGACATATATCTAATCTTTCAGCTTAACCACTAAAAATTCGCTCGCATTGCCCATTTGTTGCTTAAATGGAATTAAATGGACACTCCGGCACGATTCTTAAATCATGCATTATTTCAACTGCGATACGAATAACGTGCGAACTGCCCTTTTCAAGCCTTTCGCCAGCAGAGACGTCCCCTTGGATATTAAATTAGATTATCTTAATATATGCACATTTAAATATAATTTACCACAAATCTCTAACTAAAACATTCATTTAATTCGCATTCTCTCATATCTATTCATCCAATATTCGTTATTTTTTATTCATTACATTAATCATTTCTAGTTTAAAGTGGAAATTAATGTTTTCATTGCGTGTGCTTAAACAATCGAGAATAAAAGTATGACACTTTAAAATGATGAGTTTTATATAAATTGAAACATAATTTGATATCAATATGCAGTTATAAAATAAGGACGACAATTAAAACTCTAATAGTTGCTGAAAATGCAGTCAATAACGGCGAAAATTAAGTAAACAATATGTAATTGGTATGCAAAAGAATGATTATAAATCAATGTGAACGATTTGTTGGATTTGTAGGCAAACTTTTTATGGTGTTAGAGAACCTTAGTGCATCGAGTTCACACAGGAATTTATTGCGAAAAAATATATGTTTTTCCGTATAAATTAGTTGATGCAGAGCTGGCCGGTCAGTGTTGATAAGGCTTAAAAGATTTAGACCAATCCGTCCCCGAGATATAAACCTGCCCCTTCATTTTTTTATCCTTCACGCCTAAAAAGTCCTGGGAGTGATTTACTACAAACGCAATAACATTTTTGTTCATTTAACATTTAAACATAAATGACACCAAAAGGACATCTGGTAAATGTATTAGATTGTCGTCATAAATGCTCGATTTGCGGTTGCTGTGCGAATTTACTGTCTTAGTATACATCCGGAACTCTAGAGACAATGTTCATTTGTGCAAGAAGGATAAAAGAATGCATGCACATATAAAATTTCCATTTTCTGCACTACATTGCTTTCTGCGATCACAAATCGTTCCAAGTAGACAAGGCCATCTAAACAAACCATAAGTCTTACTTCTTCTCGCAGCACATCACGCACTGCATTCGCCCATCGGAATTCGCCTGCAAAAGCGAGTGTCCACAGGGATGCTTTCAGACGGAAAGCATCTTTTCCCAACGTTAAATATTATCTGGAAATCCGAGAGCCACATTATGGTCTACGGATAATTATTACTCCGATTGCGCTGCCCAAAAGCAATCTGTTCCCTTCGCCATCGATCGCGATAAAAGTTGGCGAAGGAAGGAAGTTTCTTACAATAATCGCGATGGACAATTCGCAATCACTAAAACCTGTTTGCTGCCATTGAAAACTGATTCTCCCGGCGCTTTTCTGCCAGTTTTTCAAAGGAAATACGCCGAAGATGAGGAAGGAACAGTATACCCTCAAATCAGTGTATTCAGTTGGTCATACCTGGTGTTTTTTGACGACTGAGTGTATCGTTCATATCCCTTTCGAGCTCAGTGGCATACAAACTTGCGCGATACTGGGCGCTACGACGATGGAAACCCTCATTGAAACCAGCCTCAGAGAGCTCCAACTCCTCCGGCGGCTTACTGCTTCTTCTCAAATGTCGCAGGACGACTTTCGGCCTCGGGCGGCAGGCTAAGGCACTGGCTACGGCTACGATACCAATAATGAGGATCATTGCAGCCACGGCGAGGATCAATAGGACCATGGTCATGTTCATCTGAGATCCGCTGCCCACGATTCCAATCGACATGCCTGCATAAGGTATTGGATTAATAGCGTTCGGGAAACGGATGGCTTTCGATCGAATCACATCGCAGAAACGTCTTTAGTGGGCAGTAGAGTGAGAGTAAGGGCGCGTTTCACTTGCCAGCAATTGAGATGCAGCGCAGCGATGGCGGTTACTGTTAGTGGCCCCGTAATTAAATTAGCGCCATCCCGGCGGAGGTAAGCGACGTACCGTTCTCCTGCACCTGGTCCAGAGGGACTTCGACGCGAATGTTGGACAGCAGGACCGGGGGCTGCGAGCGGCCTTTAGCGTTAACGGCGTACACGAATAATTGATATTCATGGCCGGGACGTAAACTGTGCAATCTGAAAGTGAGTCAGATTTGCGATGGATATGGTAGCACGTTCGATGGGGGCGAATGTGATGCTGAAAGCAATAGTGCTAGCGGGTTTACCTAAAGACGGGCGCCTCGCCCAGAACGCGGTACAGCGGGATGCTGCTGTGCTCACCCTGATCGCTCAGTGTGGTCACGACGTCGTCGCCGACGTGCGCAGACAAGTCTTCCACTTCGAGGACGAATGACTGCTGCAGACCGCCGTCCTTTCCGGCTGTGCACGACACTTCTAGACCGCCATGCGTCGCATTCTGGATGATGCAGTTCGAAGGCGGTTCCGGTACATCTAATTGCCAAGAAAATAAACCACAATGCCATAGCGGAATCTGGCGTAACAATTCTTGAAGAAGAAAAAGTTCCAAGTTTTTCTCAGTTGATTTGCAGCCCATTCTTACTAACCGCCATCGCCACTTTGTTTGAAACTGTTTCTTACCGGCCACAATAACTCATTTCAGAAATAAAGTGGGAAACCAAATACGAGGTGGATGTGCCACGCGAACCTGCGATTAATTACAGTTTGCATCGTTACAAGTATGGAAATTTTATTTTAAATCATATTTAGTTTAAATATTTGCGCAATTAGATATACGCAGTGCTTTCATGGCAAGAATAAAATATAAAACGGGTCCTCGAGGCGTGCAAATCGCGCATTACTTCCCCGGGGATATTAAAATTTCATTTTCACGACAAACCGTGCGACTGCGAAAAGCGGAAGTCAACCACTAGCGCAGCAGTAATATAACCATTCTACGTTTTAATTCGAAATGGAAATAGTTTACGATCCTTCCTCGTGCACATTATTTTGTTGTTAATTTCGCATCTCTTACAAGCTAATCCTCTAACTCGAATACAAATCGAGCGATTTTCTAGCATTTCAAAATATTTACCTAATCTAATTCAGAAAATTGAAAAAGTATATTAGACTCTTTCAGAATTCTGGTAGGGTTCAGATAAGTAATCATGGGTTTTGTCCAATCGCTTGCTTGTATATCCGGGCAACTAAAAACTCGCTAGTGCACAATTTATCCGTGCCAATATTGAAGTTATCCAATATATTGCAACACTTGAGAGCGGAAAGACCATACGCCACTCTATGAAGAGTTATTAGATTCGGTGTGGGCGCACAATTCACCTCGGCGCCGTCGTTTTCCCGCTATTATTTGATGAATGGCGTGTAAATGCACTTTTCATTAGCCGAGCGAGTGAAAACCAGTAATTAGCAGCGCAAACGAATGCGAAAAGCACGAGGAAACACATACTTGCTTGCACAATGTAGAAGAGGCATGGGGTATCCTGTCGGCCAACCTGGTTGGAAGCCCAACACGATAACGACTCGATGTCCATTGAACCAGGCGTGAAATGCAGCGTGGACACCCCGTTTTTATTCTGCATTTTGGATCCTTGTAGTGGGAGGACACCCTTGCTGGTGTTGTATGTCCAGTGGAAACGTGTCACTTCCGGCACCGCATCCACGTGACAATGCACCAGCATATGCTCGAAGGGCACTGCTGCCACACGCATTACATCGTGCCCATTTCGGCAGCGTGGTGCATCTGAAGAAGAAACGTTTCGCCAGCAAATTACCATCTTTATTCAAATGCACTTCCGATTGAGTGAAGCTGATTGACGCATTACTCTCAATCGGAAGTCGACGCCGCCATAAACGCGCGTTCCTGAGGCGGAAACTTCGTCGATGGGCGGTCGATCTTATTCCCATCGTTGATCGAGTTAAATAGCACCCGAAGACCATAATTTGCAGTGAAGAAAAAGTGCGCAATTTCCGGCAATCGGGAATTTGAGATAAAGTTCATTTGGCGCGTGGTGTGTTCATTGTGAGGGCAGGAAAATGAAACGAGTGGAAAATTCACTGCGTTGAGAACATTTACAACGGCATTCGCCACTTTGACACCCGTCTATGGATTATTAGCACTGCAGATGACAACGTCCTTGCTTAGCCTTAGTGCCTGAAATGCCAGTCTTAACTTTCCACTCGAGACAGACATCGGGATCATCCCGGACGATATCGCAGGACGTTTGCCTCGTTTTAATTAACTCGGCGCGTTTTTAATGTGAATTTAAATTAGCACGACTTTCTAAATTTGATTTGGTGAGACAAGACGAAAGCGAGTTCAGCGAGGGAGAGACACAGAGGTGATTATCAGATTACGTGATAGGGAATGCGGAAGTGGAAACAGTATCAAATTGAATGCGCTGTTCTGGATCTGGTGCTCGCAGTTGTGCACTCATCACCTCGACGCATCTCATATTGCGAGAGTGTCAAGGCGCTAGTTATTTCCGATATGCTGCCATAACCGTTTCACGTGCACGTAATTTCCCGACGTTGGAAAGGGGGTGCATGAAGCAGTCTCGCAAGCCATCCACATCTATCCGCCATGTTGCTGCCGTTCCGACTGCGCAGATGTTGCAGTATTGAGAAGCAGACATAGACATTCCATTATCTTGACGATACAATTGTTGAAACAACAGCGAGAACCTCCCCAGATGCAGCATGTGCATCCGCCCCATCTTCGCCGCTCATCCCGTTGCGCTTAATTAAATGTTTAAATGAACGTGTACGTCGATGGCAGGCAGCGACGTTTCGCGAATCATGTCATCATTAATGCCTATTTATACCACCTTCGAATATCATTACGCTTCGATAATTTATTGCATCAATTCTATCACCATTCGAAAATGTTCCATCTGTTTCAAACAACAGCAATTCCTGCACGGTCCCACTTTTCGATTAAACAAGCACTTGTTTGATACCCCGGCATGAACTTGTTGAACTTACATTGCACTTGAAGGGTGAATGGAGCACTGTACGTTTCGCCCTCGGTGTTTGTTGCTGCGCAAGAATACTCGCCGCCGAAAGCCCTTACAATATTCCTAATTGTCATCGTGTCGTCGATGGGAAGCAATCCGGCCGTTTCATTGTAGTCAATGATGTAACCCTGTGGCAAGAAAGTGTTTCTTTTTATTCGTGCACCTCACTCGTCGCTTGTAACTGGAAATCCGAAATGGGAAATCTTTCAGGATAACAAACGAGGGACGTGGACAGATTTGAAAGAGTCGTAACTCTGAGATCTATAGGTATAGCAAATAATTATTCTTGGTTGAGAAACTTGAGTAGTGGAAGCAATTAGAAAACGCTTTTCCGGCCACTGAACAATACTTCATTTGCAATGCGTCAACTTTAATTTATGATCAACGGTATCGTATCGAGCGGGGCGACTATTGAAAAGTAAACTCCTAATAGATAAAGCAGAAAATGATTTATTAACTTTGCTACTTTTCGCGGACTTTGCGCAAGTTTTCCGCGCTCCACACGTTTTACGAGGGCCTGTCAAGCAGTCGTTTTCGTTTGAAGTGCTTTTATTGCTTCAGATCTTCGTGCCGCTGGCGTAGTTTTGTGCCCAGTACTGCATTTAATTAATTACAAGACTGCAATAGCAATGAATAGCAAAAATATTCGAATGTCTCACTCGAAACGTGCCCGCAGCATCCGAAGAATGCCATAAAATTGCGAAGCATTGAAATTTTCATTTGTTTTTGCACTCGTTTTACGTTTATGTCTACTTGGATAATTTTCCAAATAACCCTTGCAAAAAATGCGCCTGGAAACAGGATCATACACGTTCATACATCGATCCACTCGACAGTAAAACGCCTTAAAACTTACACCAACTTGCCACCCCTCCGCGAACATTAATGTCCCTAATGATTATATCATTCCACTGGTTTGTAGTCAGATCACAGCCTTTGCCTGTCTCCATCCCATGCTGATGACATTTCCGAGTTCCTAATGAAAGCTGCTACGAGCTTCAAATGCCCTTCGGGATGCACACCAACACTCAAGCCAAATCAGATTTGCCATTTGCGATGCGAATACGATGTGGTATGTATTGATACAGCTCTCGGAGGGGCAACATTCCAGCTAAGGACGTTGGTGGCAATTGCATTAAAGCGAAGCAATTAAATTCGTCAATAAATTTGTCATAATATTTCGTGATAAATTCACCAGCAATTCAATAAGGAAAGTGAAGAGCGGAATGGCTGATTTGGAAGGAATTGTGGTATGTTGGAGGAAAATCTGGCAACTTCCTCAAAGGGCGTCTGCGAAGATTCGCGTCCGCCTAATTGTGTTGGGGAAGTTATTAGCGAGTTGTGATGGATGCACTCTTGTTGGAACGCTGGTGAATTAAGTCTGCTCGAGTTAAAAACAGCAAACGTCGGATAGGGCATTAAGACAACGAACTAAGTAAGCATGGCGGAAGTTTGTGCCTGGGAAATAAGTAGGCACGTGCTTCCATTGCCTTTGAAATTTCATCGTGCGCAAGTGAAAAACAAACTTGTTCCAAATACAATTGCCAGTACGTAAATGACGTTGTTTAGCTATCGAGAAGCAAATTCCTAAACGAAATTAGATGCGCATGTTCCATTCTTTCTTTTCTTTGGACTTAAAAGGAAAGTTCTTTCGATTATCTGGCCTAAAATCTTAACACCTCTCTGACAAGTTGTGGCTTACACGCTGAAGAAATTGTAGCTCCTTTCATCAAATAAATGCTAATCAGAATGGGCCAAGTCTGAATTTCCCAACCAAATCCTTTAATCATGTCCTGGACCAAACATTTCCCGCCGTTTTTCTCGTAATTGCTCATTCAAATTCATCAATTGTTGTTGATATTTCTCTCTAATTAGAGTTCCTTCAATTCTGTCCCTCAGATCCCACAGTGCAGTAGAAAATTAATGAAAGGGTAACAAAAGATCAACTTTTCTTAAAGTAATTATTCAATCATGGAGGATATGGGAGGTAGGAACTGAACTGTGGACTGGAATAAAGTGAGGGTGGGCGATCTTGGTGTCATCCGTTTATGGCGATTGCGGCAGCTTCCTCACGGAAATCGCACTCTTTGGCGCATTCAATATGAATGCCTGCATTTAAATCATGGCGTTCGTGTTTGCTGGCGTGCCCTATGTGTTCAATAAATAGTTACGCTTGCCAAAAGAAACGGCAATGGCGCAGAGGGCTGCGGCACGTTTCTGCCAACAATTTGTTATTTTCACGGCCAATAAAACGCGCCCTCTTTTTGTTTCGCATGCATCTATCTGCACGCCGCTTTCATCTATCACCTTGACACTGGATTTGCGTTATCTATGTGCGTCTTACTTGATATTTATCTCGTTCGCCATCGCCGCTGCCCGATTTCGCATTTTGTACCGATTGCCAACATTCCAGCGTGCACAGTGTTCCGGAAAATATTGCATATGCTGGACCATTTCGGTTCGTGGGCAAACACGATTTGGGGACATATTTATTTCGTCGTGACAGCACTGTTCGAAAATTGCGTTAGGACGCACCGGGTAGTGGACACAAACTGACGAATTGCACTAGAAACGAGAACTTTAT
>JAOEHK010000008.1:167186-181385 GCA_025447835.1 Labidoglobus nevermanni
TGGAATATTTGGCGCCCGCCAAGAATTTTTAATGTAGTATGGCGCCCTTTTCATAAAAAACGTTGCCGACCTCTGCTTTATGACGATCTCAGAAACTTGAACGAGTTTAACGAAACTAAATGAAAAATCAACATATTCATGGAGCCTCTATACGCAGCCGAAGATACACTTACAGAAAATGCTCGTTATCTGCGATCGAGAAATCGTGAGTCAAGCACTCTTGACATATGTGTTTACAATTAGTGTTCATCAAGAATCATTATCCGCCCAGGAAGCAAATTCGCAGCTAGCATAGACCGCACTCTACTGCAGACTACAGTACTCGGAAGATTCATCTCAAGCACCTGCTGAGTAATTTCTAAGCGTTCAATTCACTTCCTAATAGCTCCTTAAAAGGTATTGTCCCACTCACAACCTGCACAAACTAGGAAATCTCTAGCGAAACACCTTCTAAGTGCACTCCCTGTCTCAAGTGCACAGAACACCGATAGAAACACAATGAACACAAAATATATGGTATTTCGCTGTTCTACTATAATACGCCTTCCGTTAATTAACTTCCTGTCCTGAATGCTCCTGCAATGAATTGCTGCGTGATTTCAATCTTTCAAGGTTTCTTTAGAGCATCCTTTATACTTCGTTTCCGTTATTATTGTTCTTATTCCTTGATTATTCCATATTCGAAGATTCGATTATTCTATTGAAGATAGAAAAGATCGACTGAATACTATTTTTCTTTGGCTTAAATTTTCCGTTTTATTATCTTGTTGCTATTACTTGTAGGGCGCACGCAGCTCTAAGGCCTTTCTATAATATTTGGACCCAGAGCGTATTTCTCAGTCGAAATGAGGCGGATGGAAATGCTACCTTTTGTGTCCATGCACATTGATGCATTTCCTGATAAGTCAACAATTGTTAATCAGGTATAATAGCAAGAACCAATAGTATTATTGGATGTATTAATACTGATATATATTTATTGAAAATGTGTAGCTACAATATAACAAAAATGAAACCCCAATAAACATAATATGTATGATGGGATTACGCAGAAGGTAAATATGAAATAATCGCGATGGAAATGATGGCGCGCTACTGATAGGTAATCGATAAATAAATATAGGGGCTGAAATCTGTTGGCCAACATCGCCATTTGCGCATAAACATTCGTATCGGCAGCGAATTTGATTTAAGCATTTGACCGCACGGCTCGCTATTGCCATTCGCAAAAGCAGTAAATAATTATATCAACAATTGTGTTCGCATTTTCCAATGTAAGCGGCAATTCGAATCGAAAAAAGCCGCCGCGTTTATATTCCGCCATCATATCAATCGGAGCAACAGAGAGAACGAGCGTTCCAATGGAGTAGCAATAATTTTTCACCTAGATTTCGGGCCGCTCGACTTTATGTCAATATCGTTAGTTACGTAGGCAAATTTCGCGGATGATTGAATTCGCGTTTTGAATAAATATTCAAAAGAACTCAACGCATTTGGCCGCCGACAAAGTTTGCTCGCGAGTGTGCAAATCCCGAAGCTTGCATGGATCTCGGCTGCAGTCAGCAGCATCCTCAGTGCCCGGAAAACGAGAGGACGGCGGAAAAATCGGGTTGCGAGCTACTGGGATCATCGAAAACTGATTCCCTCGCCTATAACAATACGCTATAACAAATGGCGGCGTGCAGCAGGCCATTGTAGACCATGAATCAGCAGCATTCGTCCTGATTGGGGAGAGACTGCTCCAAGAGATGAGGGCTCATCAAGCTGTTTACGGAGTGCGGCAAACAACGACGATTCAACGACGTTTTGTTCATTTCGTCCAGCCTCATCTTCGATCCACCTTGCCCCAGTTCGAAGGGATGATCGTCTTAGCGGAAGCTGTTGCCTTAATTGAAACCTCCTCTCTTTGTAGAAGACGCGAGAAGCATGTGAATAATCTCATCCCAGTCCACATGTGGCCTCCTCAAAGAAAAAGCAGCACGAGCGCAAATGAATTTATTATGTCAGCTGGTTTCGCCTGACAGCCGGGAATTTATTTGTTGTTTTTCGCCGCCGTGTAGATGCGAACGAAGGGCTGCTCTTATCTTTAAATAGGTTCAGCGGAAACGATTGTAATGGCAAGCCACTAAGGAGTTTCCCGTACAACTTTTTCTCTCGCCAAGCTGTACGTTTTCGTACACGCATGATAACGACGATTGCCAAAATTGCCACCTGGAACCATCCTGCCTGCCCATCTACATTTGCCAATAGTATTGCGTAATAATATTCATAAATGTGCGATATTGCATATCCATTGCAAAGCGTGCTACTGAATCAAACATTTCGCTTCGATTCATGGGGATTTATGCAAAATTGGCAGCAAGTGTCAGGCGTTTCAGCAAATAAGCCTACGAGAGACTTGGAGAAGGATTTCTGGAAAGATATCGCCTTGATTTATTCATCCTGCAATACATAAAGTGTCTTTATGGGACCAATATAGCACTGGATTGCTTCCTGCACTCCATTTTCGTTGCCTACCCCTTCCACGTACATTTTACTGTTATCGAACTCGTTGCGGGTTGCTTACTTATTTAAATTTATTCATATTTACCCCCATTTACTTAAACTAGTACATTTAAATACAAATAACTGGAATAATACTTCATACAAACAATATTTTGTTAATTTATTATTTATTATTCATTATAAATGTTTTGTGTTGATAAATCCGAACAATATAATATCGGATACTCCAGATTTCATTTGCTTATATGTAATAATATAATATAGGCAACTAATATAGGAAAACTCAAAGATATTTTGCACACGGAAAAGATTGAGATTACAGGGGTTGTTACAGACGTTTAAAAACGATACCCCATATTCCTAAATAAATAATAGCAATTTTAACAATAATCTTATTTGTTTAAATTTATTTAGTTCAACTAGACTTGCCTCAGGAAGTCGAAGACTGCCAGATACCAATGTTAGTCGAGACATCAAAGCTCTTGACATCTCTCCAGTGAGATCCCGGAATCGAAAAACCTGATGCAATTGTACATAGTGGCCCATTCCCAACTGAAGTGGGAAGAGGGTAGAAGCAAGAAAAAGAAGTCCAGCTGGATGCTGATTCTTCCACGAATTTTCCATGGCATGCGTGTTCCCTATTATAATTAAATACACCTTCATGATGTAGGTTCTTAGGACTTACCAAGTGTAATATAACTCAAAGTAAATGTGTCTCATCAAAGTAATATCAATTTCGATGGTGAATATTAATTTCGTCGGCAAAGGTTTGAATTCAATCGAAGTTTGCGGCATCGCTTTGTGAGATAATTCACAAGTTAGACATGCGAAATTGTTAAAAACAAATTGCGGCGCGCACACAGGCGAGAAGGCCGCAGATGCAAGACATCAAGGTTGTAAGTAAATTTTATTCCGCAGACAGGAAATTTGCGTCCGTGGTGGCGCGGCATGCAACCCTTGAGGATGCAGAAGCGTTGGAGATGGGTGCGCGCGATCCGCACATCAACAAACATGTAGTTAAGGCATGCAACTTTGATCGTGCATCAAATACAAAGTGAAATTTTAATTTAAAATGGAAAGTAAGCAAGACGGATGTGGTTTTCATTGAATATTAACTCGAGCCGGCTGCTGCCTGGAAAGGCCTGGCAATTATCTGAGCGTATGCCAAGAAGATGCCATTTTAATGCTAAAATTGAAAATTTACATACAATAAATGCCCGCTATTATGTTCCACCGGAACGGAACAACATTGCTGCTCATTTCTTCCACGCTCCTTGCAAGGACAACTTGCTGGCGACGACGCGGACAATAAAGTGAAGCATCCTCACACTCGAGGGCGAAAAAATTCTTATGATAATAAGAGCGCCATATGGCGACGACCAGAACACCACATTTTCGTAAATAACTTGTAATCATGAGAGTACATTAGCTTACTCCATTTTTCATCACGTAATCATCGATCGTATGCTGGGCAATTACGCTATCAGGGCGAGTCTTGGAGCGGAAAATAAAGAGACAATTTATCGTATCGAAAAGCGCACGTAGGATTGGGTCGATGGAAAACCGGCGGCGGAAAAGTCGTTGGAAAAAGTCGTATTAGCCGAGCGAGCCGAGATCATCAAGGATGCCCACAGGGGCAATATCAGCCGCCCGCATTTGGTAACAAGTTCGAACGTTTCAGCTGTTTGCGCTTAGTTTCCGCCAAGCAACCAACAACTTCCAATGCATAGTAATGTTGGACATTCGGCGGCAAGAAATGGTGGTCGTATCTTTGGAAATTGCTCGACAATGAAGAGCGCACAAGAAAAATGCGAACCGCGTGATGAACATACTTGAAATCGTGTAATCGTCCTTTATCCGCGGACAATTAACTACGCCGCCATCCAGTTCCAACGGCGCCGGAAAACAGGGACAAAGAACTGAGATTCTCGTAGAGTTTTCAATCTATGCTAATAAGCGTCAAATAACAAAATATGTTATATGCAGAACGCCTTCTAGACTAATAAATTAATATGCCGAAATGAAAAATACGATGCCAGATTACTTTCATATGGCTACGTGGTTATTAAACATTTTAATATTGGCGGCAAATGTTCATGTGGATAAGGATAATGAACGGGAGCCCTTTTTTCAAACTTCCCCATTTATTCAATATTTGCTTTTTATTGCCGCATTAGGCTTATGGCATAATGCATTTTTATTTCTTTTTGTAGCGTGCAAATAATTAGCATTCCATTTTCCATCCAAATTAAAGGCTGCATAAATAATGTATTCCTCCACCGAACCTATTAAATAATTTCGCCTAATATCAGAAATGTAAATGAAGCAATTAAAAATGTTATAGTATAGTATATTAAATATGTCACAAACATTATTTTTCGGGTGCTTTAACATAAATTCAATTCTCGAAGATCGCCGTAAACAATATATTAGCCCTGGGCACAAATGAATGGCGGCAATGCCGATCGGCTGCAATCGGTGATCATTTGCATGTTGATAATGCAAGGATAATCGAGCTGATCTTCGTGGAACAATTGGGATTTTCATTTGGTCGCTTCGAGCCCAAGTTCTGTGCATTGTGCAAGTTGCTGCTATTCCGATTGCTGATATTCCACAAGGCATTCGCGGCAGGCGCACACCCAGGCTAACTGCAAACTGGGGAACTTTGTAACTTATTGAATGGAGCATTGGAATGGCCATCTTGTTAACGGAGTCCATCTACTACCCGTATTCCGACACTTTTCTCCGCGTCCTTTGCGTGCATTCGCTGCCGCAATAATCCCTAGTACCACTTACATCCGGCGCGAAACGAATTTTCACCCCACATCTCGGCTACTCTCCTCGTTTAATTGATCAAATCAGTGCGCAGATATGATTTCTGCAACGGTGGACGTGTTAGCAAACAAACCGCAAATAGTTTCGGTTCTCTAAACACGCAAACATTGCCATTATTGCATTGATCACAGTCCGTGCGACCCATACGGCTATTCAGCAATAGCCATATGCGGCAACCCGCATTCCACCCTTAGTCGAACCCTTAAACAGCACCACTAAATAGACCGAGACTACATGCTTCGTATTTGCACCCTGCAAATTCATGCATTGTGCCTAATCACAAACTGGACACACGCGTTCATGTGGTGCGAGTAGGCACTTTAAGGGTGCTCGTCCCTGGGTTGGTTACTACAGCAACAAAAGATCGCCTCATTAAAATGATGACTATTTCATTCGAAAGGTAGGTCAGTAATCACAAGAAAAGTGGAATAATTGCAATGGCCACCTAAAACGCGGAGGTACAGGGTAGATGCCCTCATGCCAATAAATTCACTTTGCGCCATCAAGCCGGCGATACTTTCTAAAAGCTGCTTTCTATGCAAATACAAAGTTTCTTTTGTATATTGTTTTAATCCACGCTTCGTTTCGCACACCCACGCAAGCTCACAATGCGGATGCGAAATGCGGGAAGTGTAAAGGAGCAAGGACGACGCTAACGACGATGATAACGGCGCGATGGGAAAAACGTAAAGCAAGTAAAACAACACGCTGCTCAGTGGCTGCCAGCAGCTTCCAGGCTCTAGTTTGTTGCTTGTCGTTGTTGGCTTCTTAGTCGTCTGCCTCAAGTGATGCGCTCCGACGTGAATCTCTTGAGCAGTTGCTCGTCCTGGATGCTGGGACGGAATGTACGTGGTTCGCATTAGTAGAGACAGTTCTGCATACTCCTGCATCGGCTTTGTTATACGTGCGACTACTTTTTGCCTGTTTACTTGCCTACAACCTAGTTTCAACGCTCCTCTTCCTACTGCACGAGGAATCACGATGCATCTGCCAGATTTACACGACATTTACTTATTTCCTGTTTACCTTTTCCATCATTTCAATTCAATCTTCGCTTAATTTCATTAATTCGAACATAAAACGCTGTTTGATTTCATTCAGTAAATCTGGGTTTTCTGGTGTACTCTGAGTCCGAATGGCCCATTCCCGAAAGGTTCGCTGCTGCAAAATTAGCCGCTCTCAGGGCCATTTTGCCCAATATATGAGATGAAACCTCGACGCCCGAATTAAACATACAACTCGTGCGAATTGGGGCTTTTTTAGTGTTCGAAACCTCTGCTCTCTAATACGCGCAAATCCCTTGTTTTAGCAAATTTCTTTCAATTCCAATGACACCGCAAAGCCGAACAGGCCCAAATGACATTGTTTCCTTCCTTTCCACCCTACTTACTTCTAATCTCAAGCAAAAACCACCATGCCCACAGCAATCTTATTATTATTCAGAATTCTCTTTTACTCGCTTTACTTTTTTTCGAAAACAATAATGTGCATATAAACCATGATCAATCAATACACATTTTAGGAACGTAGAGAAGAGATTGCCGTGGTGTCTCGTGACTTCTGCTTTGCTCCGCTATTCCCCATTGGGAGCAACATCCAAACGAGCTAAAATATTATTAATAATCCTTAACGGGATTATTTATTGGAAGTAATTAACAGTCCTGCTTGTCTGTTTTCTGAAGGGAACTTGGTGAATAAATTTTAATATGTGCTTGCATATTCTGCTTCTCATACAGGGCCAGGCTCTACGTCGACTTACGACGTAAAGAATGATCTCCGGGGATGTGGTCCCGCAAATGCGAAGAAAAAAATTGCCAACGTTTTTCTTCGAACGCCGTTTAATCCACTTAACTCTTATCTATTCAACAACACGCATCCGTGTACAAACATCGAAACCGTAATCGATAAAACAAGGCTAGAAAACGCGCTTCTTCAGTACGCCGGCTTCCAAGCTGCAAACAAACATCAAAAATTTATTCTATCTCTTATCAATGACGATTTATCCTTCTTTGTGCAGGTCATGGGATTATGCATCCTTGCAAGCAACGTTACTCCCTTTAATTAAATATTTTCTCATTGTAGGCATAAAGGAATGGTACAAGTTTGTAATTAATGAGATGAAAGTTGAGCTTCATTGATTTTCTATATATTTCAGGCATATCTTGCATCTTGCCGCCTCCTGAAATTGAGCTGAAGCATTAAAATTTTGTATTCATACAAATTCAAAGAATTACTCCGGAGTTTTTCCAGGGAAATCCATGAATATTTCACCAAACAAACGTGGCCTAATACCCTGTATTGTTCAATTTTCACAATAACAAATAACATATATACAATTTGTGCTTAATAAACAGAAAATTTTTCCAATTCTCATTAAATTCACATTACGTTCACTTGGATGAAATGTTTAATTCTAGAAATAATATTTCTACTTTCTTTCACTCTGTTCTAACAATGATGGTTTTCTAGTCATCCAATTGAACAAATTGGGGCGTAAATTTCCTATTCTTAGGGATCAATCGGAAACGATGGCAAATTGAAGGAAATGTGCAGACAATAAATAGCAGTGTCGCATTTGCTGTGCAATTGCATGAAATAAAAAGCAGGCGTCTTATTCTCGATCGCACAGCTTTTTCCGACAGGATTACATAAAATTGATGTTAGATGTGGCGCATGATAGGGCTGCTAGAGAGACATGCTACACCAAGGCGAAAAATTGAATTCATCATCATCATCGGGAAAATAACTCGTCAACAAGGAGCTCTCAGCTTTCCCGTCTCCAATTGCGAGAAGATAAAATTGACGTCTTCTGCTGCAGATAATGATGGCTAAATCAGAATGCAAAAAGTCACATAAATAAATTGAGAATAGATTACCATGGCGTTTACATTTTATTGGAAAATGTTAAATATTAAAGGCAAGTAGCTGGCCTGTATTATCCATGCTAACATATATAAAAATGGGCAAATATGTGTATTTACTCGTAAGAACACTAACAATTTTATGCACAAACTTCCACAAGGAAAAACCTGCTCAGTGGGCTCAAGCAAGTGCATAAAGTATATCGCGTATCCCATAGTTAAATGTTGTACTCACATTTGGAATACGGGGTTGGCCGTAAAACTTTTATAATAGTCATAAAATGTTTACAGATTATACCCATTCAGAAGCTCGTCCTCCAGAAAAGCTTCCATTCTAAATACAATACGTGTACCTGGAACGAAACGAGCACGAGGTTTGGACTAATGAGAGGACGAAAACTATTGCAAGCCAGAAAAAATGCAACGAGGCAAATAGATCAACCCGGCCAAGCCAGTCGGATAAATTCCTCTTCTGCAAAACTTACATTTATTTTATAAATACCTAAGTATGTTAATAAAAAGCTTTACTTTTTCATTTACTTTATGCTAGAATAAATTTTAAGTTTTATAGCATGAGGGCTATAGCTGCGTAAAATCGTACCTAATTTTACTTTTCAGTTATATGGTGTTCGCTTTACAATTATGCACTTTATTTCCTTGAAATGGCTGCAACTATAAAGAAGGAGCAAATTAAAAATATAAAAATTCACATATATAATTGCGATACTATTAGAAATAAAAGAAATTTCGATTTATTTTACATCTAAATTAGACGATAACAAACACCAATAAATTGCTCTATAGTATGAACAAATTCATAACAGGTAAGAAGGAAATTGGAAAGGAAACGGTGCTTAAAGTCTAGAAAGCCGTGCACAGACCAACAATATCCTATGGATTTATCTCTGGAAGATACACGGAGTCAGGAAGATGAACAGAATCATAAATGTCAGTTGGCAAAGGAGAAATATTTGGGAGGCTAGAAAAGATGAAGACTGAAAAAGACGAGGAGCGAAGAAATCAACAGAAGAGGAAGGAGTTGGTGAGAACCTAAAGATGGAAGGATCCAACACCCAAAAGTAGGGTATATGGGGTATAGATTATATATATTATTTATTTATTTATTGAAAATGCTTCCTAAACAAGATGTTCTAATAAGTTCTTAAAATAAATTTGTCCACTTTGTAGATTGTAGTTCCACAGCATTCATTCCAGTTTGCTTTCTAATTTTGGTAGAGCTTTCATCGTTTGAGAAACTCGACAAAATTCTGTAAAATTTCAATAGGAATATAGAAATACGGAGACTCTCCTAGTTAAATCTCACGGTTCTTATTTTGCTTTATGATTGTAGTGAAGCAATTTACAAGATATGGATGAATGACCTATAATATGAAGAAAATATTGAGAGAAAAGCCATGGCGAGTGGATTGTTTCTCATTCGATCTCGGTCTATCGTTCAACGAGTGAAATATCGTATTCTGAGGTGCGCTATTATTTGGACAAATTTGTATTCATTTGCTGATTCGCCGCGAACACAAAAGATCATTGAAATCAGACCGGTATTGATGATGGCTGATGAACGCCGCAAATGAAATGAGCAAACGAATAAACGCGAACTGATGAAATATTTATTCGAATGAAGCCGCGAGCAAATTGCAAGTGGATGCCACTTCCAATATTGGATTTCCACCATGAACAATAGTGGTACAAATGAGACTATTCGCTGAAGTTGTTGCTTGCCTTTGTGTGCACCATATATTAGCAAGTATCTCGTATCTCTTAATTAAACCAATATTTCATTCAGATATCAACGACAAGAGCAACCATCATATATGTCCTGGTTCGCCAACAATTGAACAACCAGAAATTGACCATTTGTTTCTTCAAACTACCTGCAATCATTATTCATTTATTTTGTTTAGAGTTCCCCAACCCTTACTTGTCCACTGCATGTGATGACTCAAATGAGGATCTAACTCAACTGCACCTACATTTACCCTGATCATGAATCACATGTTAACTTGCTGACTAATTAAATTACTAATTGAATCTTTAAAAAAGTATTCATGTAATATTTCTCTTCATGACTCATCTAGTACACGCTTTATTTATTACAAAAATTTATTTCCAAATTGTCATCATTTTCAATGCTATTTCTCGGCAGCTTGATTTACTAAGTTTTTCTTCACTTTTTCTTTAGTAATTGGGGTTCGTATTTGCAAGATGAGCGCTTAATTTAATTGCCACCTAGTTTATCCCTTACTTTTTATTAGTTAAGAACAAATTACTCCGTTCTTTCATCTCTATAACTTGTGTTTATTCGAGAAGCGAATTTATTCTTCTATAAGTTTTTGATGTAATTGCGAGTAACTTCATAGAGACTCATTAAATTTCTAATTTTGCTGATACGAGATTTTGCTCGGCCGAGTTTCGAACCCAGGACTTTCGGTATCACGGGTCTGTACTTTGACCATTCGTATACTAAGCGGTTAGTAAGCAATTGTAATAGCGAGTTTATATCCCTAAACTATTTTTCCGCAATCATATAACGTTATTATTTTTATAGGTTTTACTTCAACGTAATAATAGCATGAAACATAGGTGAATATACAATAAAAATAGAATGGAATAGAATTGGAAAGTAGAACATTTGGCAATACGATTAAAAGTTGTTTGCTCGTACGTAGAAAGATTGGACAAGATTGGAGTTGCGAAAGCGGGCTTGTACAATACAATGGAATTTGATACGAACGCGGAACGATTGTGATCGAATACGTATACAAACGCACTAAGAAAGGAACTTTGTTATATGACTAATGGTGTTTACAAAACTCGGCGCAAAGAAATAAAAATGTCAGTGATTGTGCGGAACGGCGAAATTCGCTTCCTATATCTATATTGCAAATTAAGAACTTTCAAAACTGCATTATCGGCGCATAAATTTTTCACTCGGTGTTGGGGAATTCGTTTGCTTTTGTGTTCAATTCACGCTCCTACTAGTTCGCCAACATTCTGCCAGCGATTGGCGTCAACAAATTTGTTTTCGTGCAATTCGACGAACATCCTTTCAATCCATTATCATGTTTATCCGATAACTTATTCCATAGTTTCGTCGCTTGGCGTTCTACATTTCGAATGAGTTGCATTTGTCCAAATACAGATTTAGGCACAATCCTACTTAGCCAAAGTTAACGTATTTGTCTTCTAAAAGAGAAAAGTTATTAACAAATTAGCATTTACAAACATGAAACATTTCATAATCATTTCAGGATTTCTAATATCAATTATTTAGCACCTAATTTGTGTATTCGCAAGTGTGTGAGCACGATATAATTTATAGCATTTGCATCTGCCTCTAATTAATTGGATACGACGAAAGTTTGTGTGGGAAATTAAGAGTCGCCTCTTTCGTTGCCGTTTCCCAGCTCCAAATCTGTTTTCTCAATTAAGGCATAATCTAATTTGAGTTGTTGATCTGCCGCCGCCGTCGTCCAAGTGGCGGTCAATTAGCTCGCCATCAACCGCAAGTCCGTTGAAATGAATTGTTTATCCGCTTGCAAATAAACGAAATGAGGCAAACTTTCTGCTGTTACCAACAGCGCCATCGTTTTTGCTTTCTTGCAAAACAAGCTCATAAAATATCACCGCAAATATCAAGTTTTAATCAATTTTTGCATCGCGATTGATTCTGTGCCAGAATTGCTCATGTTTACCTTCTGTAATTCTACGACATTCATGGGGCAATTGCTCAAAGTTTTTCGCCGAGTCGCCTAGACTTGCCTTGTCCCCTCACTGGCCCATGGCGTTTACTTCATGTTCGAGTCCATTCGTGGCGATATTTTTCACGCAACCGTAAATTACTCGCCTTCCCTTATATGTCTCCAAACAAGAAGAAAACGCGTAAAGGAACAGTAAACTGCGCTCCGACCGTTTCTTCAAATGCGCCCTCGTCCTAAACTAGACATTATTATCTTTCTCGAGCAAAACAGCAAAAAGTCTTCGATTTCATTGCGTATTCCAACGCCCGAAGACTCCTTCCATGGGGTAGAGATAATGAAATGTTGTCGGGAGACATTATCACCACGCAGCGATAAAAGAGCGCAATGAAAAAGCGCAATAACAAGTTGGTGTAGCAGAGCAATGTCTTTCAATTGGAGAATAGGGTTGAGATACTTCTTAGGCGCGTCGTCCATCATCCTGCTTCTTATACATGATGACGGAGTAAACAAAATGCGATTGGCTTCCAAAGGCAGACCACTTTACCTTTAGCGGCGACGAGACGCTCCTGTCGAACTTTTCTTATCCTTTGTCCACTCTAAGATCTCCGCTCATGTGTGCTAGAAGTCTTTCAAGCTTATTGCAATGGATAAATGTGCTTTCTGGCGGGATATTATGGAAAAACATCCCAGTAAATATGTTTACTTTCAATTATTCGAAATTTCTTTTGGATAAAAAGCTATCCGAATCCTTCGAGAATTGAAGGAAAGATGGATAGAAACATGGAAACAGAACAGTCTAATATGAAGAAATGCCCAAGTCTTAAGAATTAGAAGGGAACATCGTCTATAGTTTATTAAACACAAATATAGAAATACAATTATTTACAAAAAGACACGAAACACTGAATCCTCTAAACTGAACAATACTATTGTATTATTTGGTTTCATTTTCTGCGTATAAATAGCTTTACATTTTTCATCCAAGTATTTCTTATACTTTGAGTACCTGAAAAGTATGAAATATATCGTAGAAGAATCAAGAATCGGTTTCATTAAATTTATGATTTACCTTTCTTTGAGCAGATCCACCGATTCATAGAAATCAGCTTCCGATTCAAAGTTCAAGCAACAAGCCATAAAGCAAATTAAAGATCCATCAACATTCATTCCAAAAATAGTCAGATCTCCTCGAAGATTATTAAATGCGTCTTTCATTTTTAAATTTATCTACAGAGACATTATCTTATTCAAATACAGATTGTTTGAGCATGAATGTTGCTTACATTGTAATCGTAACGTTTTTTTGTACTTGGATTTAATTTTTCTCCTCCATACATCAAATAAATAATATTAACGTTGAGTTGCGGATTATCGACAATAATTCTATTCTCCGGACGAAACATTGCGGCGGAATTAATCAAGTCCGTTGAGTGTTCCATTGTCGATTTGACCAAACGTTGAAAGTTCTCGATGAGTTCATTCAGAGCAAACCATTGCAATCTAAAAGACAAGAAAACCTGAGAGTAACTGCGCAAATTGCCGTTCGTCAAATGCTACTTTTCCGTATTTTTACTATGATGAACTCTGGCCTTGCCATCTTTGTAAATGACCACGTAGTGCGCATTAAGTTCCTCGCTCTGCTCCGTGATTTCCTTTAGTGTTGTACCAGTGACATAGGTGACTCGAAAGCCCATTGTTCGCAAATCCTTTAATATTTTCGCAACCTGTTTAAGGACGCCTAGGCTGTTTTCAAATGCTGCAACAATCGCGTCTAGATGCGTCACTTCAGACTCGTCCTCATTACGATGCGCAAACACCTGGACAAGACGGTCTAATGATATTGAAATGCCGACTCCTGATTGATTTTCTTTGCACGGCAGCAACATGATACTTTTGTAATTATTAATGAGATCGTCGTAGCGCCCGCCTGCAGCCAATACTTCCATAGCCGGCTTGTGCTTTCGCTTTGTATCGCAAACTAATTGACATACCATACCCGAATACTGAGGGACGCTAAACACCAAGCCCAGATTGATGACAATGTTAATCTGGAAACGAAATTTTCATCTATTTCAATCTTGCGCATTCGTCATTTCTGAGGCCCGGATTTAAGGCACCCAAATTTATAAGGCACCTAAAATAGGCTCTTAAAAACTCCCAAACCATTAAAATCCTATTTTAGGCAGTTTAGGCAAAACAGTCTATTTATTAACATTACAAACAACATATTGACCTAAAGTCTGCATTGTGAAACTTTTTCTGTTGTCAGCTAAAATATT
>JAOEHK010000008.1:190409-213824 GCA_025447835.1 Labidoglobus nevermanni
GGTATTGATGCTATCGCAATTGCCATTTGAGATATCCCTCCTCACGCGGTAATCTCTAGAGCAAGCCATTGAGGTATGCCCACCGGTTGCATTCTAGAACCGGTTCAGGGTGACCCGCGTCCCGTACCACCTCATTGATGAGTAGCACATAGCCCACTTCCGGTCGTTTCCTTCTAATAGTCACAAGGATCTATCATACTGTGAACGTTTCTGTAACCACTAGACTGATCTCGGGATAGCTTGGTATTGATGCTATCGCAATTGCCATTTGAGATATCCCTCCTCACGCGGTAATCTCTAGAGCAAGCCATTGAGGTATTCCCAATGGGTGCATTCCAGAACCGGTTCAAGGTGACTCGCGGCCCGTACCGCTCCCTCGATGAGGAGCACATCGCCCACTTCCGGTCGTTCCTGGCGCCCAGCCAGCTGGTGACTGACCTGAGCGACCTGGGCGCGTACAACGTGGACTGGACTCGCCACCTGCGCGGCAGCAGCCGGCTGGCGCTGCGGCCTAAGAGTGCCGCGGAGGTGTCGCAGATCCTCGCCTACTGCAACGCCAACAAACTGGCCGTGTGCGTGCAGGGCGGCAACACGTCCTTCGTGGGCGGGTCGGTGCCGGTGCTGGACGAGATCGTCCTCTCGACCTCGGCGCTGAACCGCGTGCTCAGCGTGGACGCCACCGCCGGCACTCTGATCTGCGAGGCCGGCTGCGTGCTGGAGCAGCTGGAGGGCGCGCTGCGTGCGCACGCCCTCCAGATGCCGCTCGACCTGGGCGCGAAGGGCAGCTGCCAGATCGGCGGCAACGTCGCCACCAACGCCGGCGGCGTGCGCTTCCTGCGCTACGGCGGCCTGCACGCCAACCTGCTGGGCCTGGAGGTGGTGCTGGCCGATGGCCAGCTGCTGGACCTGCTCACCACGCTCAAGAAGGACAACACCGGCTACCACCTGAAGAACGTGTTCGTGGGCAGCGAGGGCACGCTGGGCGTCATCACCAAGGTGGCGCTGGCGTGCCCGGTGCGCAGCCCCTCCGTCCACGTGCTCCTGCTGGGGCTGGCGAGTTTCGCGCGCGTCCTCGAGACGTTCCGGCAGGCGAGGCGCGCGCTGGGCGAGATCGTCTCCAGCGTGGAGGTGATGGACGCCGACGCGGTGCGCTTCGTCGGCGCCAAGCTGGGGGTGCGCTCGCCCATCGGCGACCACCCCTTCTACCTGCTCCTGGAGACGGCCGGCAGCAGCCCCGAGCACGACGAGGCGAAGGTGGCCGCCTTCCTGGAGCACGCGCTCGCCCACGGCCTGGTGCTGGACGGGACGCTCGCCAGCGACGAGCGCCGCATGCGTCAGCTCTGGGCCGTCCGCGAGCGCATCCCGGAGGCGTTCCCCGTCGACCCGCACGTCTTCTCCTACGACTTCACGCTGCCGCTGCCTGCCTTCTACCAGCTGGTGGACGAGGCACGCGCCCATCTCGGCCATCGCGCCAGCGCCGTCTTCGGCCTGGGCCACGTGGCCGATGGCAACCTGCACCTGCAGATCGCCTACGACGAGTTCGTGGCCGACGCGCATCGCCAGGTCGAGCGCATGCTCATGCAGCGCGTGGCGGACCTTAAGGGCAGCATCAGCGCCGAGCACGGCATCGGATTCCTCAAGAGGGAGTACCTGAAGGACTTCAAGCCGTCAGTGGCGCTGCGCCAAATGCGGCAACTCAAGCGCCTAATGGACCCCAACGGCATCCTCAATCCCTACAAGACCATCTATCCGGATAACTCTATAGACGCTGATGCTAATTAATTCAAACAATCCATTCGGGATGACCTTACGCCCTCTCTCTTCACATATGGAACTAATGCAGCGTTTTATGTTGTCCTACTTCTCAAATGATTCTGTCTATCATTTGCATGGTCCAATTGTTACTAGAAGGATGAGAAGCCTGCTTTGTAATAATCCATATGATTTGCAAATATCGTCCTTGGCCTATTGCGACTCTTGGCAACAATGTATTGAAACCTTTGTAAGTGCAGCTGATTGCCGTAAAGTTCATGCTTGCTTTGAATACAAGGTAATGCTTTCCTCATTCTTTCTATTGATGAATGGCCCTCGACATGGCTTTAGCGAATAAAGTACAATAAGAAAAGGGCATTTCATCATCAATCTTATTGAAAATGCTGATCGAGACAAACAGCAATTTAACATAACCTCAAAATCATTAACGTCGTTTAAACGTTTTGTTAGTTTGAACAAATGGCGGGTGAAGTAATCGTTGATGCTCTTCCTTACATTGACCAAGGATATGATGAGCCAGGCGTACGAGACGCAGTGAGTACGAATCTGAAATGCTAATTTATTGAAGTGGCATTAATGTATTTCAACTCCCTAGTAGTGGTTGTAAAATAAACTTGAACGTATTGGGTTAAAACGTGAAGAATAGCAAGGCCAAATTAGACATGAAATATCAGGTATCTCTGTTATCCTGTGTGGACTGCAATAAAGTGTACGTAGGCCAAACAGGTATGACTTTACACAACACATTACAGACAAACACAAGAAACAGTTCAAGAGGAACAGTTCTGTAAATAGCGGGACTGTCCCGCTGAAATCGGGACATTTGTAAAAAGCCGGACAGTATTCTAAAAAGCGAAATTATCCTGTCAGAAGCGGGACATTTGTAAAAAAACGGGACAGTCCTCTAAAAAGAGGGTGTAGGCTAAGAGTGAAGAAATATTATATAATTGCAAAAAGATATGATGTAATGGTGTAATGTGTAATGATGTCAACAAGGAAGTAATATGTGTTGCAAGTATTGCACTTTTACTATTACAAGGGATATCCGCGTGAAAATTTGGACATTTGTAAAAAGCAGGATAGTTCTCCAAAAAGCGGTGTTAATCTCACCAAAATCGGTATGTATGGCCACGTTAGGCAGTTTTGGAAGGCAGGTGTTCAGTCCGAATCGACGCCATTACAAAAGTGGTTAAACAAAAATTGCAAATATTAATAATTACTTGAAATTGGGATTTTAATTTGAGACCACCCCGGACAACGCCGGGGGATATTTCTTCTAGTCTGTTAATAAAAGTTTCAAGTTTATTTTACAACCATTCGGACATGGTAAATTTCTGCGATGAAAAATAAACTTGAATCATATGCAGGCGTTCGCACTAGTCGAAGAGGAATGCCGTCGATACCGGCCCACGAAGAACTACCTTGAAATACTCCCGCCGCTGAATGTGAGTGCATTCGAAACGGTAATGATGCACACCGAATTCGAGCGCCTGCAGAATCGCCTGCCCATGGAGACGATGTCCATGAAGCGGTACGAACTGCCGCCGCCTCCCAGCGGCAAGCTGAATGAGGTGGGCGCGTGGAATGAGTGCGTGGAGAACTCGCAGGCGCAGCTCGAGCATCAATCTGTTCGCATTCTCAACCTGCAGCTGATGCTCGAGTACTGCTGTCCAGCGTGGCAGCGCTACTTGGAGACGCTCCAGGACTGCGAGCGTATTGCGGCCAAGAAGCTCGCCGACCTGAAGCAGGCGCTACAGGAAGTCAACTGGCAGCGCAAGTCCTTGCAGACGAAGGGAGGAGAGCAGCTGCGAAACCTGGAAGCGAAGTGGGTTGCGCTAGTGTCGCATAACTACGAAATCGAGCAGGCATGCTGCATGGCCGAAGACTACCTGGTGCAGCTGAAGAATTATGCACAAAGCCACGAGGCGAGTGGCCCGGAATGCGAGCAGGTTGAAGGTGCACATGATGCGAACGAAATTGAGAATGAGTACGACGTGGACAAGAACCAGAATCACATGGATGAGGCCGAAGACAGCAGTGGAGATAAGTCCAAAGAAAGCAATGACGAAGAATGTGCTGAGCCAGTCAGCCACTTGCCTGACGACGAGGACACAACGAGCAATTGAGTAGTATTTCAGTTTTCGAGGTAAACTCAATGCATTCCCTTTGTTCCCGAGTTCCTAAACCATAACTAGAATGACAGAATATGCAACACAGTTATAGTGGAATTCATTATAGTGCACCCCGATATAACGTATGAAAGTTGTGTTCCCTTGAAAAAATAACATTTTTTGCTTCAAATACGTTTCATCGGTATTTCAAGAAATTATTAGTCTATATATAAAAATGAATATATGTATGTGTGTGTGTGTGTGTGTGTGTGTGTCTTCGATTTACTCCTAAAATAAAAACTATTCGATGGAAATGAAATATTGAACATGTTCTGTGTACTTCTGAGACACCGCTAACGGAACGGAAAATTGGAAGCACCTCATGGTTCCAAAGTTATAGCGCATGCGTCGTCGTCCGTTGCCAAGCAACGATTGTTTACCGACCGAATGCGTACGGGAATGAATTTTCCATGCCATATCAAGTAGGCAGCAGGACACGACAAACCGATTGCTAACAGATGAACGGGTAGATGTGCAAATTTGTAGTTGTGAACTAACCATTGAAAGCCTCTACGTAGGTTTCCGGATCGGGAATGGTGGCAGAAATGAGTAAGAAATCAAACATAACCTCTTTTCGACTAATGTCAATCAAGAAGTCGAGAAAATGCCCATTAATTAATAGCCTTGGCTATATTCCCAAGCCGTCCCGGTGTGGTCACAGACGATCTAACTGGACGCATGCAGACGAAGTTTCATGAGGACCATGGGCTGACGATGAACGAACTCTCCACACAGTTTCCGGAGGTGTCGCGGACGACTTTGTTTAAGATCTTTACCAATAAGCGCAAGACCGCAATATCGCCAGGAACGTAGTATGCATGTGCCGTCATGGAGCGATTCAACAGTGAAGACGAAGCATTCCAGTCAAATAGTGGTGGGCGCGGAAAGGTGGATTAGCTACATTGGCCAACAGAACGGCGATGACAGCGACGGCCCGGATCCGAAGAAGTCGAAGAGTCGCCAATCGATTGCTAAGAGGTAGACGGAGAGAACAGACGGACGGGTAGATGTGCAAATAGTAGTAACGCCCAAGCAATGCTGGGTACTCCACTAGTTAAATTATAATTAATTGAATTGATTTAGTTACAACATAATTCTCTGGCTAACTTTCCTTCACCACACATCCATAAACACAATCGGTCCACAAGGAATGAAAAGAAGAAGTCGGCAAACAGAACTTGCAGCAGTACAATCTGAAACTATTGGAGGAATCAGTTACCGGCTACCACAAGAAGTAGACGAAGCACTTACGTCTGTTGGAAATAGGATCATTTCTAATTGATTCGATACATCTGGAATGAGGCCAAGCACAAGCGCCAGGATAATGGACGAAGTTGCTAGAATACTGTAAAGCAATGGTCGATTCGATTGCAAGCTCTCCATGTAAGGTTGGCCCCTGTAATTAATCGCAAACGTCGCGACTTGCAGCGCCATCGAAATTATGTACACGGTGCTATTGACGATATTTGGTTCGAAGAACTCGTCCTCCTCTTCGCTCGAGTCCATCGCAAGTGCCGGTGGTGCAGCCGCCGAAGACTTGTTGAAGAATTCGCTAGGCGCTCGAAGTTTGGCTTCGTGTACTAGATAAACCAGGCTCACGAAATGCACGCCGAATTGTAATAACACCGTTAGGATTGTGTACAGATTGAAAATGGTTGGCAGCGGCCGGTTCTTCGACAATACTTCCAACGGCTGAAACAAGATCTTGAAGGGAAACCCACGCATCAAGCGCATTTCACTCACCCTTGACCTGGAGATGAATAGGAAGCAACCGGCAAGCAAAAGTCCCTGAATCGTCGCTTGGCCATCGCGTAGCCGCACCTCGTCCAAATAGAGGACCGACTGAGTGTAGGCCAATATGAGCGCGTTTAACGCTAATATCTTGAACATTTGCAACGTGGTCACCAGGGTGCAGCGCCCCTGCTTAATGATGTGGCAAACTGAAAGCGACATGGACAATACGCAATAAGTCCTATGCCTTAGGACAGTCATGCACAACCTTCGCCAGTTGAAGGGTCAAATACAGATTGAGTTTTAACAGCGGGCTACAGTGTACCAAGGTTGTGCACCATTGCCATAAAATAGGAATGAGCAAGCTTTTTTGACCAACGGACCAAATGCAAGTAAAAATCTTAGATTGCACTTACTGCACAGGATTGACGACAACTTGCTGGTGAACGGGGAGGCAATGCTGGCATCCCCAAGGCGGACGTAGGACGCCTCCAACTCCTCCATCTCGCGCATGATTTTCTCAATTTGCGCAGAATACGCCTCCTTGGAGGGCGGCTTCGCTGGCCGGCTGTTAGAGACAGCGACCTCCCGCTTCTTCGGCTTCTCGGGCATGCGTTCGGGCGCATTGGGCAGGATGGCGACGCCGACCGCGGCGTGCTTCAATGCGCCCACGTCGTTGGTGCCGTCCCCGCACATCAGCGTGGTGAATCCGAGGTTGTTGAGCGCCACCACGACGTACTCCTTCTGTTTGGGCGCGAAGCGCGCGAAGACGGTGATGTGCGGCAGCAGCTTGAGCAGCAGGTCCTGGGCGTGCTCGCGCAGGTACGGTAGACAGTCCCCGGTGATGCAGAGATCGTACGATTCCTCCAGCTGCGCCGTCTCCAGCGGGAAGCTCTCAGTTTGGTCAATAGATCGCCACGTCCATCCCTCCCGGTTCTCGTCCTCGCCCAGCACCAGAATGGGCTGCTTCTTCCTCCTGACGAACTTGAGCTCTTTGGCCACATGGCAGGCCGTGAGCGGATTGTCGCCGGTGATCATGACCACGCGATGCGAGGCACGCAGCACCTCCTTGACCACGCTCTTCGAGTCGGCTTTCAGCGGACAAGAGATGATGACGAAGCCAGCGAAGGTCAGTTGCGCCTCGACGTCGGAGCGCGTCAGCGTGCGCACTGCTTGTGGGCTCAAGCGCCCGATCTCCTTGTAGCCCAGTGCAAGTACTCGGGCCCCACGACGCGATAGGCTGAGGAACATCTCGTCGTAGCCGGCCGGCAGCTGCGCGTACATGCTCTTGAGCACTTCGGGCGCGCCCTTGACGGACGCAAAGTACACCGTCTCCGAGGAGGCCGGCGGCGAGTAGCCCGCAATGACGGACATCCGCTTCAGCGCCGAGGCGAAGTGGAAGCGCGTGAAGATCTTGATGGCCGCCTCCTTGCCTCGCCTGGGAATGACGGCGTCGCCCTTGGTCAGGTTCCATTCGAGCGCGGTGAGCGTCGCCTTCTCGAGCGGGTCGCCGACGAGGCCGTCGTCCAGCTGCGCCAGCGAGTGGCACGAGGCCAGCACGCGCACCGTCTCCCGGGGCACCTCGCTGATTGGCGTCACCAGCGCGTCGTTGGGGGCGAGCGCGACCCCCTCCACCACCAGGTTGTCGCTGGTCAGCGTGCCGGTCTTGTCGAAGCAGCAGATGTCGACTTTGCCGGCGAACGGAATGCGGAACGGCTCCGTGCAGTAGACGCCGAACTTGCTCAGCGCCAGCAGGCTGGTGTTGACGGCCAGAGACAGCTCGATGGGCAGCTCGGGCGGAATCACCGAGGTGAGGATAAGCGTGCATTCCAAGAATAGCTTGTAGCGGTTGCGCGCCGGGTCCTCGCAGCCCCTCACCCACACGTAGGCGGCGGCGGCCACCGCGAACACGAGCAGGAAGAGGATGAAGCCGAACGTCTCCAGGTTGTTGGCCGTGACGCGCTTCACGCCGAAGAGGATCGTGCGCAGCAGCTTGCCCTGCGAGGTGTTAAAGCCGGTGCGCAGCACGTATGCAATGCAACCGTTGTCCGGCGCGCGAAGGCCGCTGGCCGTCTTCGCCGGCGGCGAGTGCTGCACCAGTTTCGTGCCGCCGAAGAGCACGTGCAGCTTCGCGTCGGCGTCCACGTCCAGCACGCGACTGTCGGCCACGCCGTCAATCGGCTCCTTCATCTGCGGGACCGATTCGCCCGTTAGCATGCTTTCGTCTACGATACAGGGTCCGCGTAACAGCAGCACGTCGCAGGGTACCAGCTGGGAGCGTGTGATGGAGACGACGTCGCCAGGCAACAGGTCTGACGACGAGGTTTGCCGCCATTTTCGATTGCGGTACGCGTAGATCTGATAGGGGCGATTGCCCATCTTGCGGATCTCGTCCATGTTGCGCAACTGCTGATGGACGAGCATGCACTCGAACATCACCAGCATGATGAGCGTGAAGATCGAGTAGTACCAGTACTTGTCCAGGCACCACAGCGCCACGCAGAACACCTGGAAGACGAAGAAGGGCGCCGTGGCGCGCTCGGTGAAGAGCTCGACGAACTCTGGCACGACCATCTCCAGCTCATTGCGCCCGTACAGCTCCTCGGCCTCCCGTATCTCCTCGTCGTCCTGGTAGCCCTTGCTGGCTAGGTACTGGCTGAACGGCTCGTTCACGGGGAACTCAATGCCGCGGAACGCTTTCTTGTCCTCGTTCCACACGTACTTGGTCTTCTGGAACACGAACCAGATGCGGCGTCCTGCGACCTAGGAGCGGGCAATTCGCATATTTGTAATTCGGCGAGAAAGCCGAAGCTAACCTAACGCGTACTTTGTCATGTCGGAGGCGAACCAGCTCCGAGGATCCGTTGTTCGGTGTCGGAATTACCTTGACGATGCTTGCCACCTCCGCTCGCGCTTCCTGAAACAATCCCCATTCTCAATCTTGCGGAGCGTTGCCAGGCTGAAGGCAATCACCTTCCGGCAAGTCATCCAGCAGTTGACGTGCACGGACCAGTAGCACGCCAGACACGAAAGGACCTGCAGGCAGCCGATGATGGCGACGCCCACGAAGCCACCCTCGTACAGCTCCTCAAAGCCATACCAGCCGCACCACATGTATAACCAACAAACGTACAGGACGAGAAACGGCAGGACGTAGAAGTGCACGAACACATTCTTTGCAGAGTACAGCGCCGCAGATTGTATTAGCTCGTCCACTCTTAGTTTAGGCTCTTTCATTGTACGTGGCTTGCGGAGCACATGGAATTCGGCAATTCAGCTGCACCTTACATGTGCCCGCTTACCACGTCAACGACCGACTTGACGTCCAATTAGCAGCGAAGCCACACACGCTCACGTTCGGCAAGGATCGAGCATGTGGCCGAGTTGTCCTTCATTCCAGTTGACATGGCGGATCTTGGATTCGCATAAAACGATTTGTGTTGGGTACAATTATCAGACTCTATCGCTTGAAGGAGTTTATTTGTGTGATGAAGGAACGGAGGGAACGAAGGGTTGGAGAAGGTCCTTGGAGTAGAAAGGCAGCGGTGCACGGATCGACCAGGACTTCAGGATCGAGGACATCAAGATGCTCATTCATTGCGCTGCCGGATTATGGGTCGTTTCCGGCAGGTGGTTTTAGAACTCTCATATTCTATCTACTGATAATGTCCAGTGAGGAGGCCCGTAACTTATCTTAATTCTCCCTTAATGAGAAGCAAGTCCTCCTTAGCTCTTTGTGAAGATGGCAACAGGAACAGCTTGCCTGCGTCCAACATTATCCCGGCATTGGGCAATTTTGCATCAGTGTTCCCATCCAATAATATTTCCTCCTGTATGCTTGTGACCGCAGTTAGGAAAGGGCCCTTATATAGGGTTAGCGGCTGCCAATAATAATTGCGGAATGTACAATTAAAGAGAATATTGATATGTAATTATGAATACGTTTTACGAGAGAACCGGAAGAATGGAAGAAAGGTCATTGTGAATGGAATCGCAATTTCCTCGTGAATGGATTGTCCGACTTTCAACTGGCACACACCAAAAGAAAGGTACTTAAACAAACTATTTAATGATAGTAATGAAAGCGCAAGATAAAAAGAATCAACTATAATTATCTGGGAAATGGGTTGTCTGATATTCACCTCTCATACATCACAATTAAACACATTTCTGAAGCATTGCAATCAGTACACGATTGACCCATTGGTTCCAGAGATGATCGCAAAAAAGTAATAAGAATCACACGTAATTATTCGAGAAATCGGTCATGCAATTTCCAATTGTCATGCATGAAATGAAAGAAAATCAAATAAGCTATGTAATGTTTGTAATTAATGCGAGATCATATTCGACCCTCGCGCATTTATGTTCTCCTAGTTCCCGAGCCCAACAATTTTAATGAATATTGCTGGTGGTGATACAAATTTTCGCTTAAATACGAAAATCAAAGGATGTGAGAACAAGGAGAACATAGACGTGCGAGGATCGTTCTAATGCTGTCTCCGACCGACAATTTTCTGTTAAATGTTCGGTTTCTGGTACCAGAAGAGCATAGATGTGCAAGGGTCGTATGTATATGGCTTATGACTTCCCCTGAAACCGTATGTTGTTGTTTTGTTGGAGGGCGTGTGACACACATAGAACCTAGGTCCTAATATTTGCACCCATTGTGCACCACGCTATACTGCCATTCGCCCAATGGTAGGAGAGGATGTCCACCCTCTATTTAGGTTAAGATTCTGTATCATAATACTTGCGAGAGTCCATTTGATGAACTAATGCAAGTAATTCAATAAAAATCAAGAAAACCCCCAAAAAAATTGAAAGAGAACATAGGATTGGATTGCCATCTCTATAGATGCGATGGGGAATCTAAGAGGGGTCTTAGAGCAGTTCGATAGTCAATGGTAACGCTGTACCAGGAATTGGACTCTAGTTACTAAGCTCGTTGACCATCTGCGTCACCGCTTGACTACCGAGTGGTTCTAAAACCCTCATAAACGATCTAGTAGTGAACTAACTAATCTAATGCTATACATGTAGTGCAGCTAAACGATTTCGAGGGAGGGTTTGTGGGAATATCATCAGCTGGCTGTAGATCCTCTCGTGTTACTGGTTCGTGCAATCTTCTGCATCCTGTATCGGGGACACGTCAGGAGGTACAAGGTGGGAGTGATCCTATAGCAATAGGGGCTTGCCCGTTGGTAATGCTAGGACGCGCCCCTGTCTTGCTCTGCTCCGCCATTTTAATAAATAACATGGTTTATTGGATCGCCTTAGATGGTAAAATATACACGATAATAAATAGCATGAGCGCGAAACGTAGCTGCGACCACTTTGGTGTGGATTATGACCGGTTGGAGGTGATCGACGCGATGGCGCCGGCCTCGGCGTGCGACGACTGCACGCCGTACTTGGGCCGGCAGACGCATCCGCTCTCGACGAGGACGTAGTCCTGGCCGGTGAGCGTGACAGGGCCGAGCGGTATGACCAGGAACAGGTACGGCACGTAGGTTTGCGTGCATTCGCCGCGCACCACGTCGCACTCGGTGCTCTCGCACACCTCGAACACGACTTGCTGCAGCAGATCGGGGAACTTCTGGACGATGGTCACCGGCTGGCCGGACGTCAGCGAGACGCCGTACATCGGCGCCGTCGTGTTGTACCTGGTTTTGCAGAGTCTCGACGGCGTCGACGTGCACGACGCGCCGCTGGACGCCGTCCGCCCTGCAAACCGCCACTACCAATCACCGGCCTCTTGCAAACAGCGCCCTGGCACCTTTGCGCGCGTCCGTTGCGTCGACGTTGTGCTCATGCGCCGCCAGAAGGACCCTTCGCGTCACATCCGGACTAAGCGTGTGCGCCTTGACCCTAGCCGTGCGTGCGCTTCCCGCAACCGGCTTGAACTTCCGGCTAATGGCTGCGCTGCAGAAACATGCGCCGATCAACTACTTCCTATTTGGGAATGACCTACCCAATGGCCCTACCTAGGATAGGCCTGCTGGTTGGGGCCAAGGCAGTCGGGCGCGTCGGTGAGCGCGTCGCCCGAGAGGTACTTCAGGCCAGCACCCTGGCAATGGTCGCTGGCGGCGAGGACGCCCGCTGCGCTGACGAATGCCACCAGCGCCTATATGGAACAAAGAACGCTTGAGAGATGATGATGATCGCGTTGACCTCATCGTACAGGTGCGGTTACTGTAAATCTAAACCACAGTTACGCCATGGTTGGCGCTGGCGGCGCCACCCTAGGCGGTCCGACTTGAAGGCAGTCGTGGCGAGCTGAGATGCGCACGCCTCCTGATCATTGACCCCAAGCGCCTAACTGTACTCGCTGGCGCTGCAATGTGGGCGCAAGGGTACCGCGCACACTCGGCGCGACTTTCCGCGCTTTCCCTGCACCCAGCCACTTACCGCTACATGAAGCCAGAAGATGCGCGAATCCATTTCCGGTGGTCGGTGGTTCGCAAGCGGGTAACAACGATGCTGGGCGTCGTTGCGATGGCCACTACGTGCGGCTCATGTCGACCAGCGACCGAGGACAGAGACGGCGCGCACCCAACTGAGGCGAAGAGGCGCTGGTCGGCGTGTCTTCGCTTCCGCGTCGCCGGGGAAGATGGTGCGCAAGGAAATGAGAGTGAGGCGGTCGGCGTGCGTACGCGAACTCTATTTATTAGCTGCATGTCGAAATGATAAAGATGTGCGCGCTTATCGTGCACCTGGCTGGGCTCAGCAAACAAGAGCAATGCATCGTGTTAGCAGCAGGTGGGCGCGTCCTGCGCCCAGTTGCGCTGCGAGCTGTTAGAGCACATCTGTACAGAAAGCGGTGATGCAGCGAAGCATTTATTACTAGGGCCGCTGAGCGTGAAGCATCTAATATTAGATCGTATCGTCCTGAGTATTGAGTTCCTGAGATAATCTTGCTGCCGCCATTCGCAGACAGACGACTCGGTTACAATCAAAACGTGCTGTGACCCATCAATGGTTAGCATGTTAAACACACACACACACACATAGAAATCGATTATCGTAATCTAGTGCAATGCGACGTGCTTATCGGCATTGGTATCGTGTCCCTCTGTATGCTCCGCTCCGCTCTCGGCGTCTCTATTTGCTCGGCGTCAACAGTTAACAGTTACAAATTGAAAGATGGCACACTGACGGCTAAGTTGGGTCGGCTACACTATGATGACAAACTCTTATTACAAGCAACTTATCTTATCTGTTGGCATTGGCGTCCTGCAGTGATAATTAAGACGTAATGCGAAACTATTATAATTAATACATGCATGTCGTACAGTACAATAGAGTAGAATATATATATAATTGTATAAAACTGAAGCCAGTATAGTAGTAACTAAAACTTGAACAATTAGTTAGGTTACGTTACGTGGTAGGTGATAGGGGCGCCGGTAGACCCAGCTTGATAGGTAGAACGGTAATGCTTAGAACAAGTATCCTCTAGTTTAGTGTAAAAATGCGCTTACAATGCTATTGAGGTAGATATTGCTCTTAGGTCGGATCCTCTTCGTGTGCGTGTGTGAGTGAAGGTGGGATGTGTACGTGTGAGTGCGAGTTTGAGTGAAATGTCGCTATCCGAACCTAACACACACTAAAACCTACGAAAACCGGCTGGCTGGGGCACCTCTCAGCGTTACTGGTCTGAGGCAACAAAACACGTAATAAGTAATAATCGTAAATAGACGCGAACGCAGCTCGGATGATTAAAAGGCAAATATGTGTGCGGTGTGTGCTCCGGTATGTGCTGCTTTTAATCCCGTCACTGGCGATGCGAAATTATAGAACTAGGTAGTAGAGTAGTAGTAGTAATATAGTAGTAGTAGTAGTAGTAGTTAATGCGGCTGCAATATGGTAGCTAGCAACACAATTAATCCGTGTAACATCTATAACTATTCGAAAATAAAGCGCGATGCGCGCACTCCTTCAACCCCTCGTCCCGCTTGTCGATCCGCAGCGGCCTTCCTCGTCGTCCCCGTCCGCCCTGCTAATGCCCGCGACGCCGCTCGCGGTGTCGGGGGTGTTGAAGAATGCGCGATCGCTGCACAAATGTGTGTTCTGACCAACGGTGGGCTGGGCTTGCGATCAATGCTGGTTGTGCAATTGATCATGCTGCAGGTGGTGTCTGCGTAAACCTAAACGAAAATCTAGCGTGAAGAAGACAGCGATTTGGGGCTGGGAACCGATCGATGGCCGGTCTTCTTCATTTCTGTCCTCTGTGTGTCGCAATTGATTGCATTTTCGGTCATTGTGCCGGCTTGGGCTGCTCCTGACGTTCGCCGTCATGATTTCTCCGTAATTTCTCTGCTTTGTTCGTCCAATGTCCAATGCGTGGTTCTTTGGGAGGGAGTTAGTATGCTGTGTGTTGGAGTGTTGCAAAAGCGCGTTAGACTTCTAGCTCTCGTTCACGTGATGATGTTCGCTTCTCGAATGATCTGCTGCTGCGAAATAAATGGATTGTTCCGTGCTCGTTCTTCCCGCATCTGACCGTACGTGTACCTCTAGCCTAGCATGCAAACAGTGGCCTCCTGGAACGTGTTCGGTAGGTGGTGAGCATGCAATTTGTTCTGCTTCCGGAATAAATATATAAACCTCTCTCTCTCTCTCTCTCTGTCCTTAACGCACTAATAAATTCTGCTGTTCCTCGTCTCGCTCGCTCCTCTCGCGCCTCTCTGCTAATTAACGTTGCCTCTTGTCGTTTTTGGCACATCATCATTTTGCGTAAATCTGTACAAATAATTTAACTCTTCTTTTATACATTATTAGTATATATATATATGCAGTGTATATATATATGTAATCCATTTTCCACGCGTTTCGCATAAATCGGCGCTCGAACGCACACACACATATCTCTCGTATTTTTTCAACGTTTTTTTTCATTACTTTTTCTAAAAATCTAACAAAAAATATCCTCCCCAACAAACAATTTTTATCAAAAATAATTCTTTACAAGCGCCCGGGCTTGCCGGGCGGCAGCCGCGTCCGTGGCAGCGGCCGTTCAATGGTACATAACATACAAAAGGGCCTCTGCTGCGAAGGCCGAAGGTAATAGTCTCTCTGCTCTGCTAAACGTATGTCTTTCTTGTTTGTATGCGGAATCCTGCTAGCTTCTTTGTACTTTTGCACTGCGCAATCGGACGGCTGTTCAGCGATTGCCAGCGTCACCCTCTGTCGTCTCTACCCTCGTCGTCGTCGTCATCGTCGTCCTCGTCAGAGCCCTTCCTGCGAGCGCTCGCACGCACACACGTGCACTCTACCTACCTACCTAAATAATCGTTAACAATCACAGTTCGGACGTGGAGACGCGTCGCTCGGCACCTTCAAACTTGTTATATTATTATCTAAGGGCGGCGCGTCTGCAGCCCGAAAAATGTATAATAAAATTGAATTCTCTATTTCCCCGTAACATCTCCAGCAGTTGCCATGCACGCGAACCGTCTGCTGCCTTCTCTCCACTCACGCCTCCGACCGCATCCGCAACGCGCGTGCCTGAATGGCGCACTACTATAAAAATAAACAAAAAACAGAAAAACACATTCATACAAAATAAGTTATAAAATAACAACAGCCACTTTGGTGCAACAACCGACCGCAAGAAAGGAACTCTATGCCGTCACCCGGCTGCCTGCCGCCTCCGGTCCGGGAGACTCCGCGATCGAATGATTGTCTCGCTCAGTAACCAGGTGGAATGCTGCAACTCAATGATCGACAATCGATGCATGGATCAATGGCGAAATGGCGCTGCCGGTGGCGTCTCCCGCCGAAACGAAATGGTTGCATTGCCTATTTGAGGTCCACAATGGTTGTGTGCTTCCGTTCTTTCGTTACTTTTGATTATTTGAGGTAGTTGTGTTCAGTACAAGTCGCAAACGCTCACTGAGCGCGCGCGTGTGTGTGTGGGGCATGTCTCTGAATCGAGCTAATCTTCATTTCGTGTTTGTCACGTCTGTTGACGTTCTTGTTGTGGTGGTGTTGATGTTCTCGGTGTTTGGTATGGGTTAGTCGCTTCTCGTTTTGGTATTCGGTATCGGGGGTGGGTATGCACAGTTGGTTTTCGTAAATGTTTAAAAAACCTCGCCTAGCCGCGCCGAGTCAGCGCCTGCTGGACTCCCGCAAAAAGGCCGCTTGAGATTTCAAATACGTACAAAAACGAACGAACATGTTCCTCTATCTCTTTGTATACGTTGCGTTTGGCTTATGCTAGCACTAGTGCTGGCCATCGGCGGCGGGCATCTGCTCCGGCTGCGCCTCCTTGGGCAGTCGCGGCCCGCGCGGCCGCCCGCCCTGCGGCGGCGCCACCGATTGCAGCACCATCGCCCGGATACGCCGCTGCGCGCTCTGTGGGCGAGACAACCACACATCAGTCTGGCCGCCCAGCACCCTCCTCCACCGCACGCATTTCGCTCTCACCTGAACACTGAAGAATGGACCGATGATATGCACGGTTGTTTCGTCCTCCTGCGGACTGGTACCCTGTTCGGGCAGCTTGATGACGCTGCCGGTGACGCGCTGCAGCTCGCGCACGTTCTGCCCGCCCTTGCCGATGATGCGGCCCACCTGCGAGCTGGGCACCATGATCTCCACCGTCAGCCGCACGTCGTCCGAGCCGGCCACGAAGCCCTCCTCGCGCATCTTCTCGAAGATCAAGTACTGCGCCTTCCACTGCGCCTCCGGCGACCCGACGATCGTCACGCGCCGCTCCGTCTGCGTGTCCTGCGGCTTCGACTCGTCGATCGGCGCTATCTTCACGGTGGCGCCCGAGAAGCGGATGATGTTGCGGATGTGCGAGCCCTTCGTGCCGATGATGGCGCCGACGGCGTTGTTCGGGATGTACAGGAAGGTCGTCTCCTGCGCGTCGCTCGCCGCCGCGTTGGCGGGCGGCGCCCCAGCCGGGTACATGGCCGGGTAGGTCGTTTGGCCAGTGAACAGGCCGCGCGATCCGTATCCGATACCTGCAACGTACGAGCACAATAGCTACACCAGAGGTCGCCAAAGTGGGGTCTATTTGCCAAAGGCAGGGGTCTATCTGAGCCAGGGGGTCTATTGGGGGTCGAAGCAAAACTTATAGTTAGTTAGTTAACTTTGACCAGCATACTTGCGAGAAGGGCCACCTCTTTCCTACTTTAATTGTCGCTTTTCCTGGTGTTTGAAAGTAGTTGTTTCAAGTGAGTCTTCAAAATTCGCGGTAATCATCATCGGGTACACCCCGAAAAATACTTTTATAGGGGGTCGATGGAGATCCCGAAAAATTATATAGGGACAAGGGGCTCGGTAGCGCAATCGGATTGTCATTGTCCGCGAAAGACAGGGTTGTCCGGGTTCGACTCCCGGTGCTGAGTCAATTTTTCGATGTATATTATACGAAAATTATATAGGGGTCGACGTTCAAAAGTTTGTCAATCCCTGAGCTACACGAAGCGTGTTCTACCAGTTGCCTACCCGCGGTGGCCATCATCGCCATCGGATGCAGGCCGGGGAACATCATCGTCTGCGGCGCCATCGCCTGCAGGTCGTTCTCGTAGCTCTGGCGCAGCTTGGCGCTGATCTGCGCTTCCGCCTTGCTCATGTTCTCGATGGCGCCCTTCACCGTGATGATGCGCTCCAGGTTGAACGAGTTGATGTCGTTGATGCTCGACACGGTGATCTTCGTCTCCGTCTCCTGCATGATGCGCTTAATCGTGTTGCCGCCCTTGCCGATGATGCGGCCGATGAGGTTGTTGTGCGCCAGTATCTTCAGCGAGATCTCGCTGCAATCCCAACAGGTCAGCATTGCTCGCCGCACCCGTCGCAGCAAGCATACGCACCCCTTATTCGTGTTGTTGGCCTCCTGCTGCATCACGTCCAGAATGCGCCTGCACGCGTTCGTGCAGTTCTCCGGATTGCCGTAGATCGTGATGGCCTTCTCCAGCGAGCCGACGTTGTCCTTGCGATGCACGTCGACGCGCGCGCGCGTCTGCTGCGTGATCAGGCGGATGGTGGAGCCCTGCCTGCCGATGATGGCGCCCACCATGTCGCTCTGCACGAGGATGCGCAGCGGAAAGTCCGTCTGCCGGCTCTGGCCCGACAGGCCGGCGAAGGGCGCGCCGCCGGCGCCGCGCGGCCCGCGCGCCTTCTTCTTGTCGCCGGCCATCTCGACGCGCACCTGCTTGCCGTCCACCTCGAAGCCGTGCAGCTGCTGGACGGCGCGCTGCGCCTGCTCGACGCTCTCGAACGTGATCTGCACCGTCTGCGTCTGCGGGTCCTTCGACGTCAGCTTGTCCACGTGCACCACGTTGCCGTGCGGCGTCAGCAGGTGCTCGATGTCCTCGAAGTGCAGATTGGGCGCCAGGTTCGAGATGATGATCTTTGTCGTGGCGCTGCAACACGAACGCAGAACGAATGGACTTGGTACCCTCAGACGACCCCACTGATCCCACCATCCCCCTCAACAACCACCTCCACGATGCGCAGTCGCATGCGTGTACGTACAATGTGCCATTGAATCGATGTCCTCGCCCCGCCGCGCCCACCTGCAGCGGGGTGCCGCCGGCGAGGAAGGGCGGCGCGCCGCCAGCGGCTTGGAACTGCTGCATCGGCGGCAACGGCTGCTGCTGCTGATGGCTCTGCTGATGCATGCCGCACGCCCAATGCTGGTTGCCTAACTGCCTATCTATTGGCCGACATGCGGCAAACACTCAATTAGCGGCTGGCGCGCTTCGCGACCGATAGCGGACGTGGGCACAGCGCAATCAGCGCCACTGCCTTGCCTTCTAAGACGGTCGCACGCGCGTCGTCCTAAGGTGCCCGCCGGCGGCCATCTTGGCCCACATCGCTTATCAACGCCGCCTGTGACAGCTAACCTACAATTCGCGATGCACTGCGGCGTCGACTTTGATTTATCCGTTTTTAAGCGACACGTCCGCCGGACAAAGAGGCCACATTCGGACGCGTGGCCCCTTACCGTGCCCCATCCTGTTTGAAGATGCTCGTGTCTGCATTCACTCGGCACCCTCGGGTAAGACGCTGTAAATACGGGCGATACATTTTCGCAGGCACAATGGCCACGAGCGGACGCAATGCGATTGCCAAATTAACATGCGGCCGGCGTGTGTGTGCGATTGCCGCTTTTTTCGCCATTTTCTTCTCTTTCTTTTCGCCGGCCATTGAATCGCATCCGTCTTGCGGATGCGTCACTCCGGCACGCATCGCAAACGAGCCAAACTGGATCTCGCCCCAATGATAGCATTAATGCCATTGATTGAAGCTGCCGGTCCGGCTTCCTCACTCCGCTCCAGCACGTCGTCTTCGTCGTGTTGCCTTTGGCCGGCTGAGATGAATCGGAACGCGTGCACGGCACACGCTTGCCGCCCCCTCCACCGCCGAGGGCCCGATTGCAGCTAGCCCTACGCTGTGCCCACGTGCGCATTTCTTGCGTTCGCCGCCGGTCTCACTTACAGGACGCTGCAATGCGCGCGTGCGCGTGTCGCTGGCAGGTCGCTCGCTCGCCGCAGCGGAATGGCGGACGCTTAGCCGGAGCGTGTGGCGTGCCTAATTGCTACGAGACGTGGTGAGCCATCCGCAGTCGCGCCGTTGCAATGCGGCCGGAACGGCACACTGCACCTGGCATCACCACGAAACGCGGCTGAGCTGCACTGCGCTGTTGCTGTGCGTTTACTTGCCGAAGCGTGCACGGCACCGAACGCGTGTGCAGCGCAGATCGCTGTCTTACTAACTAACGAAACCGCGGCGGCGGCGGCAAAGTCACCGCGGCGCGGCGCGGCGAGCCGCAGTAGCGGCCGCTGCCGGACGCGCACGATCTTGAGGCGCGCGCGCGAGCCGCGAACCGCCGAATCTCTTGCCGGCCAAGACGGCAGCGATTACGCTCAACGGGCTAATTGCTGGCGCGCATCGGGCAGCAGCTGCGAGACGCGGCCGCACGCGCGCGCCTTTTCGGCACATGCCGCCACTCACCTGGCCAGGCGCGGCACGCGGCGCAAAGAAATCGCGCAAAAAGCGCGCTCCGGCAGCGTTCGCGTCGCGCGCTCGTCTAGCATCTTCGCTAACGCAGCGCGTAGTTGCGGCGAGCAGCGCTAGATTCCACCAGCATCGGCGGCGGCGGCGCCAACTTGCGCGCTGCTTGCCTACCTACCCACCTACCTAGCGCGCCCGACATTTTGTTGCATTTCCGGCAGCCAGCGTGCACTCACCTTGGCTCCTGGCTCTCCTCGCTCTCGAAGATCTGATCCTCCTCCTGCTCGACGTCCGGGAACTTCTCCATGTCTCCGTTCTGCCGCACAGCCACGATGAGTTGCCAGGGACGACTTGCGATGATGAGAATAATGAGAATGCGGCGAATGCTATTTCGGGTGGCAGAACGGCGGCGGCACACGCACACGGCTCACGCACAATGTCTGCGTGCGATCGTCATCACCATCGAGCACATTGGCAGCAGCAGCACTCTCGAGCACCGTCGTCGTCGTGTTTATTATTGCATCCGGTCGATAAATGCGAGCGGGGGCGGGGTGGGCGAAGACGGCGAAGAAGCGCGCGCGGCGAGCGCAAAAATGGTGGCTGGCGTGGCCGGAATCGCTGCTGATGTTGCCCGACCGATGAGCGACGCGTCTCTGACCGGACCATCAATGGCGCGATGCGAACATGCGAATGCCAGAGGGAAAAGACCCCAAAAACGGAGCGGAGCGGGCGCGCCACCGAGCGAGCGAGCGAGCGAGAGCGCGATCGAGCGAGCGAGCGAGAGACGCACCACCGGCGGCCGCCGCGCGGAAAAGCGATTTTCGGCGACGCCGGTACAAGAACGCCGCTGCCGCCATCCGCTGATAGCGCACGCACTGATAACGCGCCAAAACGGACGCGAGCGGCGCGCGCGCAACGCGCGACGAGCCAGCAGGAGAAGCCTTGCATCACTTTATTGCTACGTGGAGCGGGCCGCGACGTCATCAACAAACTCCCAGTCGGCGCTGGACGCTCGATGGCGGCGCCCTAGTGCGCTTCGCCGGCGCGGCTGCAAGAAAAGCGAGTGAGTGAGAGCCGGCTACCTGGCGGCCGCTTCTCGGAAAATCGCGGAATGCGGGCGCGCGCCGCAGCTCGCCTCGGCTCAGCTCGGCTCGGCTGCCGAAAACCGTTGGCGAGCGGCGACACCTGCTGAGCTGGTGAGCGCGAGGCGCGCGGGGCGCGCGCGACGCGAACGCGGAAGCCGAGAGAGATAATGAGGAGGCCGACTCACAGCCAGCCGTTGCTGGCCGCGCGCTCGCTGCTGTCGGCCAGAGCGGCGATCGCCGGCGCCGTCCTGAAACAGGACGAGAAACGGACGGATGAGAATCGGAATGGAGGGCGCCGCGCATGGCGGCGGCCGGCGACACCGACCGCTTCTTCCCGGAGGCGACCGACGGCTCCACGACCAGGTTGGAGCCGTTGAAGGGCATGCCTGCAACGAGCGTGGTGTTATCAGTGGGTGGTGCGGGGCTGTCGCAGGGTTACCATTCAGCTTGTCGATCGCCTTGTCGGCGGACGACTGGTCCGAGCAGTCCACGAACGCGTAGCCGCCGCGCTTCACGAGTATATTCGTGCACGAGAGGTTCTGCTCGACGAACAACTGCCGCAGCGACGTCTCGCTCGCCTCCGGGGGCAGATTGCCGATGTAGAGCTTGCTCATCGTGATCGGCGTGATCTTAATGGCGGCGGTGGCGGCGGCGGCGGCCACAGCCGACATCCGGCCGTCTGGCGGCTGGCGGCACGAGGACGCGATGGCGGCGCCTAGGTGCGCAATCTCGCTGCTGCTGCTGCTGTTGCTGACGATGCTGATGATGACGATGCTTCCGGCTGCTGTCTCATTTGCACACGCCGACGACTTCCTCTGGGTGCAGTGTGGCGGGATGCCGCATTCGACACGGGCGCCTTTGACAATTCGCCGTTCGGCTCAATCTGACGCTCGCATACTGCGATGGGGGGACGGGCGGCAATTGTTGCCGCTCTAATGTCATGCCGACCAGCGACCGGAAAGCTGACCTGCTCATTTCGGCGATTGTTTGGCGCGCGCGCGGTTGCCGTAGGTCCGGGTGCGAACCGCAACGGCTGACAATGCGAGCGCCGGCAACAATGGCGGATCGCCGGCAACCGTCACACGCGGCCGTTATCATTCTCACGGCGCGTCCCGTTTGGGAAACGGGGCGGCCAGGTGCGCGATCACCGCCATCGCGCCCATCGGGCAAATGGCTGCGTGCGGCCGCGTGTGGGGGTTGCAATTGCGACTGCATTTGCGTGCAGTGCGTGCGTGCATGGTGCGGACGACGCGTGCAAAACGGGTTTCGCGAGAGGGCATTCGCAAATCGCGGCGGCCGCCCGCCCGCCCGGCCAACCAGCAACCGCTGCCGGTCGCCGAACTGCATGCGTCTGTCCAGCCAATCGACGCTGATTGCATTCGCCTTCCGCTGCACCTACCTGCTCATTAATGCACGCATTGCACATGCGACACTTCTTCGCATTGCGACATGCGGTGTGCCGGTGACCTTGAAGGGGTTAGCCAGCCACAGTCCCACAGCGAGCCCAAACTGACCTATTTTGGAGCGAACTCGGCATTCACGCTCCGCATTGTACTCGTTTGCGTAGGGACGCCAGTTGGCATTGCCATTTGCCTGATTGCACAATGGCTGACATTGTCGAGGTTAGGTGCGCGTCTGGCAACCATAAGTTCTCATAGCTTTCTGCTTTGACCCGCAAAATCCTTGCCATTTATTACACCAGGCCATTTTGTCAGCGTTGAGCCGTTGCTCTAGCAACTATTGGTCAATGTAGTGCCACTGCGTGGGGGGCGCGGCGGGAGCGGGGCGCACTGGGCGGCACATTTACAGGGCAGCAAAATGTTGATAATTGGTATTCTCAAAGTGTTTTCGTTGTTTACTTCGATTATCAGATAGCAAGACTATAGTATGATTCTAAGCCAGTGTGACACTGGGCAACGTTTACATCAAAAATAGGCACGGTCAAGAATAATTCCTTAGAATTTGGTTCCTAGGGCAAACACGCGGAATACCAGAGATCCTCTAATTCTAATTAGCTTAGTATCACTCATCAATCACAGGCAAAACGACTCGCAGGCCACTAAAATTTCAAATTAATAACGGCTCATCTAATTTGTCTTTACAAGCCCCTATTTTGAGAATGTGCTCGCTCTTCAATGAGATTTGTCACAACTGTGACATTAATCAAGATTCCACTGAATCAATAGTGAATAAGTTACTATTATACTTAAGTTAGGAGATCTAGGAAACCTAGTAAATTTTATTCCTATTGTGCAATTACTGGGAACATTTGTAAAGGCTAATAGCTGCTGATGTTTAGAATAAACCTATTATATTATTATTATTACATTATTATACTAGAATACCGTGGCACGTGCTTTGGAAACTGCTCTAGTCAAATGCTATTTCCTATGGATTTTCGTTTCCTTTAACTTTAAACTCTACAATGAATAATTATATGCTATTCCTTAATAATACCATAGGAGATAATAGACGAAGCATAGAAATGGCGATAATGATGCTGAAATGTAAAGAGGTTTCCTGCAAATAAGATTGATGAATAGAGAAGACAACAACTTCTTCTTTGGTCCTATTTCTAAACTGACTAAATTTGGAAAACAAATGAATTCATTCGAGTGCAGTGAATATTAGATGGTATATTAATCCCAGGTTTGTTATTGGCATCTTGCAATGCCGTTCAGATCTTA